>JAJPUD010011915.1:0-14315 GCA_023553655.1 Myrmecobius fasciatus
AGGTATGTTGTCTCCTTATTGTCATTCTCCTGGATGAAATTATTGATTGTGTCTATAATTTGCTCTTTCACCCATTCATTCTTCAGGATTAGATTATTTAATTTCCAATTAACTTTTGGTTTATTTTCTCCTGGCCTTATAGTGCATGTGATTTTTATCGCATCATGATCTGAAAAGGATGCATTTACTATTTCTGCCTTTCTGCATTTGATTTTGAGGTTTTTATGCCCTAACACATGGTCATTTTTTATATAGGTTCCATGGACTGCTGAGAAAAAAGTAAACTCCCTACTGTCTCCATTCAACTTTCTCCATAGATCTATCATACCTAACTTTTCTAACAATTGGTTTATCTCCCTAGTTTCTTTCTTGTTTATTTTGTAGTTTGATTTATGTAATTCTGAGAGAGCAAGGTTGGGATCCCCCACTAGTATCGTTTGGCTGTCTATTTCTTCTTGCATCTCTCTTAATTTCTTCCCTAGGAATTTGTGTGTTATTGCACTTGGTGCATATATATTTAGTATAGATATTGCTACATTATCTAGGGTACCCTTTAATAAAATATAGTTTCCTTCCTTATCTCTTTGGATTAGATCTATCTTGGCCTTTACTTGATCTCAGATAAGGATTGCTACCCCTGCTTTTTTTTGTTCACCTGAAGCATAATATTTTCTGCTCCAGCCCTTTACCTTCATCCTATATGTGTCACTATGTTTTAGATGTGTTTCTTGTAGACAACATATTGTGGATTCTGGTTTTTAATCCAGTCTGATATCTGCTTCCCCTTTATGGGAGAGTTCATGCCATTCACATTCACAGAATAACTAATTCTTTATTTCCTGCCATCTTATTTACCCAAGTTATGTTTTCCCCTTTCCTTTCCCCTTTCTCCCTTCCCCCCTCCTCAGTACTTTGCTTTTGATGACCCCCTCCCCCAAATAATACTCTACCCTTTGATCCCCTCCCCCTGTTTTTACTCCTTTCCCCTGATTCTTCTATATTCCCTTCTATTAGTTTGTCCCTTACTTTTCCTCCTTTCCCTCCCACTTCCTTCTAGCAACAGACAAGTTTCTATGTGAAATAAGATGTCTGTTATACACTTTTAGAGCCCAACCTGATGAGAGTAGGATTTACACAATGCTCATCTCCCTCCCCTCTTTCTCTCAATTATATTAGGTTTTCTTTGCCTCTTCAAGTGATTTTACCTAGTTTTTACCTCCTTTTTTTTAGATCTTATTTTACCACTTTTTCCCTCTTTTCCCCAGTATGACCTTTTCCCCTTCTAGTTCTCTTTTTCATATTATCAAAGTAATATCTAGTTAATTATACCCCCAAACTTTAAGCATCCCCCTAGTAAAAATAAAGTTCTCAAGAGTCCTTTCCTTTTTAGCTTTTTATGCATCTCTTGAGTTTTGTGTTTGGGTGTCGAATTTTTTGTTCAGTTCTGGTCTTTTCATTAGAAATAGGTGAAATTCACCTATATCATTGAATGACCATCTTCTTCCCTGGAGGATAATGCTCATTCTAGCTGGGTAGGTTATTCTTGCTTGTAATCCAAGTTTTTTTGCCCTTCGGAATATCTGGTTCCAGGCCCTTCGATCCTTCAGTGTGGAGGCTGACAGATCCTGTGTGATTCTAATTGTTGATCCTCGGTATTTGAATTGTTTCTTTCTAGCTGCTAGCAGAATCTCTTCCTTGGTGCTATAGTCCTGAAATTTAGCCACGATTTTCCTTGGGGTCTCAATTTTTGGGTCTCTTTCAGGAGGTGATCGGTAAATTCTTTCAATGGTGATTTTGCCCTTTGATTCTACAATCTCAGGGCAGTTTTCTTTCAGGATTTCCTGGAAGATAGTGTTTAGATTCTTTTTTTCATCATGGCTTTCAGGAAGTCCAATAATCCTTAGATTGTCTCTCCTAGATCTATTTTCCAAGTCAGTTGTTTTTCCTAGGAGATATTTCATATTTTCTTCTAATTTTTCATTTTTTTTTTGTTTTTGTTTGACTGATTCTTGAAGTCTTATTGAGTCATTCATTTGCATTTGTTCAATTCTTATTTTTAAAGTGTTGTTTTCTTCAGTTACCTTTTTAAGCTCCTTTTGTAACTGGCCAATTTGTTCATTGCACTCTTTTTCCACTTCACTAATTTTATTTTTCAATAAATTGGTGTCTTTTTCATATCTCTTTTGCAGGGCATCATATCCTTCTTGCACTGATTTCAGTTTATTTTCCCATTTATCCTCCAACTCTCTTTTGAGGTTCTTTATGCAATCTTCCAGAAAGGCCTTTTGAAAAGGGGACCAGTGATGGTCCTTGCTGATTTTCTCTTGAGTTTTGTCTAAAGGAACCTCTGGATCTGGGGTGATCATCTCTTCTTTTTCTTTATAAAAGCTGTCTATGGTGAGAGCTCTCTTTTGCTTCTTCATCAATTTTTTTTTTTAGACAGTGTGGATATCTCTTTAAGGTAGGGAAAATAAAACGGCGGCTGCAAAAAGCTTTGCCCTGGGGCACTTCATCGATTTGACTAAGGTGCTGGGCCGATGGGGTCTAGGACTAAGTCCGAATTGCTCCTTAAACAAGGCAAGTCTGCCAGAACACCTGCCCCCAATCAGGGCAGAGTGTCCCAAATGCCTCAGATTAACTCCAGGTGTTTGGAATTTGGAGTTTGGAGTTTGGAATTTCTGCCAGGATGAGCTGAGCTGAGTCCCACCCTCACTTCTGTCCTGTGCAGGAGTCGTCTCTTTATCTCTCTGTCCGAGTCTTACTAACCTGATATGAAGTTATCCAGAGAGCAGTGTCCAAATATTTCTGAGTTCGTTGACTTGAAGATCAGTTCAGAGGCTTATTTTATTGTTGATTTGAGAGAAGATCGGAAGAGAGGCAGAAAGTCATCTTTTCACTCCTCCATCTTGGCTCCGCCCCCCCTCAAAGATGTTTTCTTGCCTGATTTATAAATTCAAACTCCTTACCTTGGCATTCAAAGTCTTTTATGACATGATCTGCTCCTGGTATATTTTTCCAGTCCTATTCTCCTCTATTCCCTTATATCAGCTAAACTGGATGACTTGCCATTCCTAACAAATACATTTTTGTTTCCACTATTGCTGCCTTTGATCAAGGTTTGCCTTTTGACTGGCTCTCTCCTCCCTTTGTCAAGTCTCCTTTTAATCTCTGCCTCTCTATCTCTCTATCAGTTGGTCTCTCTGTTGATCTCTCTCTTTCTCCCTTCCTCCCTCCCTCCCCCTTCCTTCCTTCCATTTGACAAAAGTACACTAAGTACAAAATACTGCTAGGGACTGGGAGTTTTACACATTGACAGAGAATGGTATTCTTCATCAATGAGCCTAGGACATGACAAGAAATAATACATAGACACAAAAACATAAATTTTCAACACTGACCCTTGCAAAACTTTGTGTTCCAGATTTTTGTCCCCCTTTTCCCCACCCTTTCCCCAGAGGACAAGTAATCCAATATATGTTAGACATGCTAAAATATATTAAATCCAATATATGTATGCATATTTATATAATTATCACGCTGCACAGAAAAATCAGATCAAAAAGGAAAAAAATGAGAGAGAAAGCAAAATGCAAACAAATAACAATAAAAAGAGTGAAAATGCTATATTGTGATCCACATTCAGTCTTCATATATCTCCATATATCTCTGGATACAGATGGTATTTTTCATCTCAAGTCTATTGAATTGTTTTGGATCACTATATTGATGAGAAGAGCTAATTTTGCTATAGTTAATCATCACACAATCTTGCTGTTACTGTATACAATGTTCTCCTGTTTCTACTTATTTCACTTATCATCAGTTCATGTAAATTTTTCCAGGCTTTTCTGAAATCAACCTGATCATCATTTCTTATACAGAAATAATACTCTATGTAATTCTTTCTTTTTTAAAAAAAATATTTATTAAAGCTTTTTATTTGCATAACATATGTATGAGTAGTTCTTCAACACTGACCCTTACAAAGCTTTCTGTTAGAAATTTTCCCCCCTAGTCCCCACCCCTCCCCTAGATGGCAGGAAATCCACTACATTTTAATTATATTAAAATACTTGACAAGTCGCATATATGTATACATATTTCCATACTTATCTTGCTGTGCAAGAACAGCCATATCTACATGAACAAAAAAAAATAACTGAAGAAGGAAACACAATGCAACAAACACTGATAGAGAGCATGAAAATGACATGTTGTAGTCCACATTTCATATCCCTCTCTCTGGGTGTATATGGCTTTCTTCACTGAACACTTGGAACTGGTTTGAAACATTTCATTGTTGAAGAGAGTCATGTCCATCAGAATTGATCATCATATAGTCTTGTTGTTGCCCTGTATAATGATCTCCTGGTTCTGTCATTTCACTCAGCATCAGTTCATGGAAATCTCTCCAGGCCTCTCTGAAATCCTCCTGCTGGTCCTTTCTTACAGAACAATAATATTCCATAACATTCATATACCATAATTTATTCAGCCATTCTCCAATTGATGGGCATCCATTCAGTTTCCAGTTTCTAGCCACCACAAAAAGGGCTGCCACAAACATTTTTGCCATGTAATTATTTCTTGATTGCCCAAGTAGGATTGCTTCTTCTTTCATATGAAATGTTTCATCTCTATCATCCATTTGCATATATTATAGGTTGTCAGCATAAGTCTTTTCTCTTCCTTAGGCCTATCATTTTCAATTTTAACATAGCTCATAATTATTATGGGAAGACAAGTATGGCATAATAGATATAAAGATGACCTAAATCCAGGACTTGGAGTCCTTCCTTTTTTTTTTCTTTTTTTTAATTAAAGCTTTTTATTTGCATAACATATGTACGGGCAGTTCTTCAACATTGACCCTTACAAAGCTTTCCATTACAAATCCCCCCCCCCAGTCCCCTCTCCTCCCCTAGATGGCAGGAATTCCACTACATGTTAATTATATTAAAATATTTGACAAGTTGAATATATGTATACGTTTCCATACTTATCTTCCTGTGCAAGAACAATTGTATCTGCATGAACAAAAAAATCTGAAAAAGGAAACCCAATGAAAGCAATCATCGATATGGAGCATGAAAATGATGTGTTGTAGTCCATATCTCATATCCCTCTCTCTGGGTGTATATGGCCTTCTTTACTGAACAATTGGAACTGGTTTGAAACATTTTATTGTTGCAGAGAGCCATGTCCATCAGAATTGATCATTGGAGTACTTCCTTTGATATAATGTGAACTCAGGCAAATCATTTAATCTCTCAGAACTCTACAATTCTATTATTTGTAGGAAAGGTGCTGTCTTACTTTAAGAGAAGGAATTTTCCATCTGGGAGTACTTTATACTAATGACATCTCTTTCATTATCTTATACTTAATCATTACATCACATATCACATTTGTAAGTCAAATATCTAAAAATTGGACATATGATAAAAGTTTGATGTGACATATTGAGAAAGAAGATTATATCTTCTCTAATAACTACTATTCAACTCTAAGTCTTGCCCTGTTCAGAAATGAAAAGAAAAATTGACTGATGATATGATCTATAGCATTGTGCACATGATCTGGCAGAAATAACTTCCTATATCCTTCCCTCCCAAATCTTCTACTCTGTATCATTTTTCTTGGCAAACACCTTAAAGAATACCTTTCATTCTCATGATACATGAAAGGTAAGTCTAGACACTTTTAAAATTCTAAATTTTAAAATTATCTGATCTCTGCCTTAGAAACTAATCTCAGGATCATTGCTATATGTTAGCACAACCAGAAAGACAGAGAAGTTGAATTCTAGAGTCAAGAAGTGCTGCTACTGATAGCCCTACTAAGGACATTAGCCTCTCTTTCACACTGAGGTTTCTTGTAGGCAACAAAAACAATCATGGAAAGTTTAGACTTCTGAGTTAGTGGTTCCTAAACTGGCATTTATACTGTGTTTCTAAAGAGGATTAGGTTGAAAGGGAATGGAGGAGGAAAACTAAGTACAATAGAAGAAAATCTACTCCAAACATTTCTAGACATTTTTTTCCTTAACATGCAATGAGAGGCATCAAGAGAGTGGATAGTTTTCCAGGCAGTTGTTCAGTGTCAGAGATGAAGTGTTTGGACAGCTGAGGGAGAAGAGAAGGGATGTGTTGACCTAGTTTTAGTCAGTCAATAAACAATTATTACATTCTTATTATATTCCAGACATTGTGCTAAGTACTAGGGATACAAAGACAGACAAAAGACAATCCTTGTTTTCAAGGAGCTCAGAGGCTAATGAGGACAATAAGTAAACAACTATATACAAATAAGCTAAATACAGGAATTAAATAAGAAATAATCAACAGAGGGAAGGTACTAGAACTAAGAGATATTAAGAAAAGATTCCTGCAGAAGATGAAGTTTTAACTGGGACTTGAAGGAAGCCAGAGAGTTGAGGAGAAGGAATGTGTCATGCATAAAGAACAGCCAGTGAAAATGCTTCAAGTATGTACATGTGTGTTGACTTTTTCAAGGAAAAACAAGGAAGCTAATGCCACCATATTGAAATGAAGCTGGACTGAGGGAGAGGGTGTAAGGCATGAGAAGACTATAAAGATGGGAAAAAGGAAAGATTGATTATGATACCAAATGGGGAACCTGGAGGTTATAGGGAGTCACTGAAATTTATTTAGTAGTGGTTGTGACATGGTCAGTGCTATTATACTCTAGGAAGATCACTTAGCTGAATGGAAGATGGACTGCAAGGAAGAGACACTTGTGGAAGACAGTATCAGGACCAAACTATTGAAATAGTTCAACTGCGAGGAAATGGGTACCTGCTTTGAAGTAGTGGCAATATCAGAAAACAGAAGGAAGAGTATTCAAGAAATATTTCAAAGGTAAATTTGACAGGACTTGATCTCTATGTTTAGCATCTAGGGGACTAGTGATGCCTAGAACCAGTAATAAAGAAGTTTGGAAGGGAGAATGTAGAAAGAAAGATAATGAGTTCAATTTTGGACATCATGAATTTAAAATTTCTATAGGACATCCTTTTCAATCTGTCTGATAGGTATAAGCTAGCTTTTTTTAAAATCATTCCTATCCACTAAAGTAAAAGATTAGAGTGACATTGTGTTAAATTTTGCTAAGAGATGCACATGCCAAGTCATGATAGATTCAAGTCCCATTATACCATGTGGGTATTGAGCAAAGGGATATCCTTGGGCATTTGATTCTAGAATGTTCATAATATTCTGGTTGAAGGGGACAGAAGGAAGGTTGCTGTGTTTTAGAAATAAATGGATGTGTGTGAGCCAGGAGGCAGCAGTTAGAGTTTTGCATTCTTTCTCTTCCTGCCTTTGCTGCTGGAGGAGAACCACTACATTCCCACAGATCTTACTATTCTAGCCACAAAAATGCAAAAATTTGATTCCATTTGAAACACTAGTTCCAAAAGTTCTCTGAAATAAGGTGCAGGGAGAGGAAAGATTGGCATATGTGTAGTGAAGAAAGTCATATCTGCCAAGTATCATCTGAAAAGCACTTAAGCTTGCCACTTCTTCTTGTTTGATACCCTCTATTCCACCCTCTCCTTTATGTTTTATGCTTTCTATGGGTATGTATGACCTGCTTTTCCTTTTGGTAAGACTAAATGAGTCTGTCATGTCCATAGGAAAAGTGTAAGGAAATGATTTTTCTTGGCAACCATTGCTATATTAAAGCCTTTAAGGATGTTTCCTTATGGGATAGATTGAGTCCAAAATCTCTCAGTTGCTCTGGAACTTTATCAACACATTGAATAGATTTTAAATCTATTGTTTTCTATGGCTTATTTCATATATGTTGGCACAGTAAGGTACTGGATGACTATTGATTTGTTAGTACTGGGGTCTGCAGCTCAATAAAAGAAAAGTAAGTTTTATAAATGCATTCAGTAATGCAGTGCCCTAAGATCTGAATTGATACAGATCAGATCCAATCTTTAGGTCATTCCCCGTCTTCCCATAAGTCATATTGTTTTGGTTTAATTTGCTTCCACTGTTACTTTTGGGAAATTTCTAAATATGTAAAATAGCACTTATGTATAGATTTTGACATGGGTTAGTAAAAGAGCCCCCAGCCCAAATACAAGTACTGATAGTCATAATGTATATTGACTATAAGACAATATTTGTTATGGAAAACATGCCATATTTGTGAAAAAAACTGCATTTATAGTAGCCTACAAATAGTCAATACGGTCATCTCTGGTTATCTTTCTTCATAGAGAATAGCACAATTTCATTCCCTTTAGAAGAAAATATACTTGGAATTACTACAAAAGCAAACTTTTAATATTCTAACAAGCCCCACTTTTTCACTAGAGACTCACAAAAGCATCTGATTCTATAATATTATCCTGACAACTTAGACTCCCTTGAAAGGAAAGCTAACTTTTTTTGTCTTTCATTTTCTGACATAGTGGTTTAGTCCTTTGTTGATCTTCCAGATAATAGGAATCCATGGGGTTGTGCTTTATTCCCTATGAGTCAAGCACCAAAATAGAAATCTCTCTGTCCTACTCAAGAAAACTAAATTCCTGAATCCTGAAACTCAGGGTTACTAGAGAGATAATTCTGACATTGGCACTCCTTAGGAACTCCTCATACTTTTGTTAAAATGCTGGATTTTAAAATTTCATGTCTAGAAGACTTCATCTCCATTTGCATAGGTGAGAACACATCTAGTAATTACGTGTCTGTGCCTCTGCCTTAAAGCAGCATTTTGAGAAAACTTTTGAGAAGGTTTTCCTGCTTTTCAATTACAGAACCTATATCTGCTCATCCTTAAAAAAACTCTCATCAGTCCTCTGAAAATGTGCAAAAAAGAGCTGTCTGCAAATTATTTAACATTCATTATAAGCTAACACAAGAGAGCACTTCAATTCTCAAAGGATAGAGATGAACAGTTCCATTCCATTCAAAATATTACAATCCAATCCAATTATTTTATCCAACCTCACTACTTCAAAGATGGATGAAAGGATCTACATTTGACAAATGAGCATGTCCACATCAGATTTCCAAACAAAGACTCACTAACATTATCAATCCAGTCTACCAAACTGATCAGAAAATTTCCCTGATTAACCCTTTACATAAAAATAAAGTAAACCAAACAAACAAAACTAACTTATTAGCTAAATGAGAAGTAGATAAACCAGTGGGCCTGAAATTGGGAATTAATTGAATTCAAATTTAACCTCAGATACTTTCTAGTTGTGTGACCCTGGGCAAGTCACTTAAAGACTCTTTGTCTCAGTTTCCTCATCTAAATGAGGATAATACTAGCACCTACCTTCTAGTGTTATTGTGAAAAATAAATGAAATATTATTTTAATGAGATATTATTTATTTTTAATGCTTAGCACAGTGCCTGGAACAACTTATAAATGTTAACTTCTTCTTCTTCCTCCTCTTTCTTTTTCTTCTTTTCTTCTTCCTCCACTTTTCATTCCACTATTTACTCAGAAGTCAAGACAATAAGCATCAGGTCTATAGAATATATTCAGAGATGGCAAGCCAAGAGCCTAATAAGAGAGAAGATGTAATGGGCAAGACTGAGCCAGGCTAATAATCTTCTATTAATTAGGTTTAAAATAGATTTGTAATGTAGGTCATTTAAAGGTTAACAAAAGTAGATTTATTTAGCCTCAGCAGAGAAAGATATTGGACTAGGATTCAGTGGCATTTAGTTTGGGGGTATAGTGACTCACACAGCCTAGGGACATCTGCCAAATTTGAAGGACCTTAACTACTCATGGGTGAGCCATTTTATGTCCTTAGGCTGATGAAGAGCCTACTCAATAAGCAGCAATCCAGCAAATGCATCAATATAGCCCTGGTTTAAGCCTTGCTCCTCTGAGACAATTAAATCTTTGAAAGAACTTCCACACCGTTCAGTGAAGGAACTAAGTCTAATCCATATGAGATGCCAGAAGTGGGGAGCTAAAGAGTTGGAACCCTGAGAGTAATCCTGTCATAGAGAGTTAAAAGTTCTCATTGGAAATGTTTAAAGCTAAATCTAGATGAGCATTTCACTGGGAGATTTTGAAGAGGATCCAAGTTTTAGGTGTGGATTCAATACACTTTAAGATCCCTTTCAATTTAGAGATTCTAGGCTTCTGTGACAATAATTCTGTGAAAATGTAGGGTTGAACAAGTAAGGATTTTGAAGTTAATGCATGTGGCCTAGATGGCTGTTAAGTAGAATTAATTCTTTTTTTTTTTTTTTTTTTTTTTTTTTTTTTTTTTGCTGAGGCAATTGGGGTTAAGTGACTTGCCCAGAGTCACACAGCTAGGAAGTGTTAAGTGTCTGAAATCAGAACTCAGATCTTCCTGACTTCAGGGCTGGTGCTCTATCCACTGTACCATCTAGCTGCCCCAGTAGAATTAATTGTTAAAAAAACACTTGTTCAATGAAGTTTAATTAAATGTTTTATGATTTTTACACTAGGCAAAGAAAAAAAAATAGTGTTATAATGATAATACACATTTCCCAATAGAAAAAAAGTAAGATTAGACTAATAATAGCACTTTCAGACTTCAAATTAAGTTATAAGGCAATAATCTTCAATCTATTTGGTATTGGATAAAAATATAAAGGTAAATTAGTTAAACATTAGATGGGGGAGAATCAGAAACAATTTAATTCAATAATCAAGTGTTTGATTTACTTAAAATAAAATCACTTGGGGAAGAATTTATTTCCTTGGAGAATTACTAGGAAAACTTAAAAGCAATACACCAAAAAGAGATGGGATGATCTCTTCAGACCTGTTTCCTCATCTGTAAAATGAGTAAGTTGGAATAGGCTACTGAATGACTATACATTAGTTAGTGATTGCATCTGCATCTCAGAAAAGTAAAAGTAAAAGCTCATAAATGCAGCGTATGGTCCCGTGCCCTAAATTGTGAATTTGCAAAGATTACATACCACAATAATCTAAAAACAGACCAATAGCCTGAATATAAATGGTTGCATTTTAAAAAGTAAAACAAAAACAAAAACAAAAAAAACTAAGAGAAGATGAAAGCAAGTCCTTTCACTGTTGTGGCAGAGGAGGCAATAACAAAAGATAAAATAGATGTTTTATGAAATTGAAATGATTTTTCAAGACAAAATCAATATATAAAGGGGAAATAACCGATATTACACACACACACACACACACACAGACACACACACAGACACACACACAGACACACACACACACATTTGGCATAATGCTTTGCTATCCAGGATATAGAAGGAGTTACATATAAGTATATGAAGTCATGAGTAGTTAGGTGATATGAATAGTTCTCAGAAGAATTATAATTAACAATTAAATAAAAAATTGCTCCAAATAACCAATAATAAAAAATGAAAGCTAAAATAGCCCTGCTATCTTACCTCCCAGAAAAATGGGAAAAGTAACAAAAGATGGAAATTGTCAATGGAAGGGCTATCTCAAAACAAGTGCAATAATATACTGTTGGTGGACTTGCAGGTTGCCCAATATACTCGTAGTACATGAATGCAATAGAATATCATTTTGCTGTTAGAAGTGAAAAATATCAAGTTGTCATAGACTCATGGGAAAATTTGTATGAATGATACAGACTGAAATAAGCAAAATTAAGAAAACAATATGTACAATTATTACAGTAATTGGAATAGAGAAAATAAAAAAAAAAACAAACTGAACATTATAATTATAATGACTAATCTTGTCTCAATGAAGACTTAAGAAAAATGCAGCTTTATCCTTTCTTTGTAGATAGGGGTAACTCTGAATATGGGATATTGACTTTTTACAGATTTGTTTTATGTTTTGGTTGTGTATGTTTTGTTTGTTTTTTTTTCTCAAATTTATTTTTCCCTTTGTCTTCTTAAACTTTGATATATGGGCTAGATTTTTATGTAGGGGAGAGAGAGGGAAAGATTTATAAATGAATTTGTTACAAAACAAAAGAAACAAAAATATTAAAGAATCCATGATTTCATAGTACTTTAAGGTTAAAAGGAATTGCAATTTCATGTACAATCATCTTTTTATTATCATATTTTGTTAAGGAAATGCTTATTTTTATTCCACAAATATTTTTTAAGTTTATAAGGTGATTTCTTCCTAACAACCTTGTGAAGGTAGGTAGTGCAAATATTATTTCCACTTTACAAAGGAGGAAAATAAATTCCTCTGGGAGCAAAATGATTTGTTCTTAATCATGTAGCCAATATCAGAAAAGATATTTTAATGCAATTTTTAAAAATGCAATTCTCAAACCAAGTCCAAGTGTTCTTCCTACATTTATGAATACTAATCTCTTGTATTTATATTGTGTTGTTGTTATTTGGGGTTTTCTTGTAAAGAGATTGGAGTGGTTTGCCATTCCCTTCTTCAACTAATTTTACAGATGGGGAAATGAGGAAAACAGGGTTAAGGGACTTAACCAGAGTAACACAGCAAATAAGTGTCTGAGGTCAGATTTGAATATATGAAGATGTTCTTCCGATGCCAAGTCCAATACTCTATCCACTGTGTCACTTAGCTATCCCAAATATATTGTGCTTTAAAATTTCAAAGGACTCTTCTACTAGTGCTTTACCTCTCATTTATAATGCATATATTTTATATGGACATAGTTGTTTATGTGTTATCTCTATTATTAGAATATTTGTTACCTTGAAATTACTTTCAATTTCCTCAATATATTTAAATACACCTGCATGTATAAATGTAAATATACCTATGTGTATCCATGATATCATATGTACATATTAATCTTGCATGTTTATAGCTATTTACATGTTGCCTCCTTCATTGTCTTGTGAATTTCCCCAGACCAGGAACCATTTTACCTTTCTTTGTATCCCCACTACTTTGATCGACTAACAGCACACAGACTGCAGACTCTCTTCTCTATGAACCAGTGAGGTGATTCCTTTGTCTCTTCTCACCTTGATTCCATATGTTTGTATTACATCCTGTCCTTAACTACACTTCTTGTGGGAAGTCTATGAGAATTTGGAGCACTCTCCTTAATCCAAAAAAAACAAATCTACTGCTTTTCTATATTTGTGGATCTCCTGCCATGGCCTTCTTGGTGAGTTAATAGGAAGTAAATATATGAGATTGGTCCTATGGAACTCAAAGGGAGAGAAGTTATATAGGAAAAGAAGATGGTCAGTCATGTGGAAAGCTTTGGAAAGATCTAGAGGTATGAAGGTTGAGAAAAGATCATGTGATTTATCAGTTAAGGGATCATTGTTCAGTTTGTAGAGAGCAAAGGTATTGATATTTTCTGTGAAGCACATTTTTGCTTATGCAATTTAGAGTTGTAGAGTTTTTTAGGGATAATCTGGTTCAATAATCATTTTACAAATGAGGAGATTGAACCCCACAATTCATTGATTGGCTTTAGACCAAGGAATGGTCTGGTGTTTAGAAATGGAACAAATGAAATCATCATATATTATGCCACTTTGCCATGTCCTGTACAGGGTTAACTGATGACTAACTTGACCTCTGTATCTGTCAAACTGGATTTTCTAGTTTTAAAATTGTTTCTTCGTGGAAGACATAAAAATAATATAAGCCGCAGTAAATTGCATGTAATACTTGCACAGAGAACAATTTGTTGGAAGAGATTACCTCCTTCCAACAAAGGAAGTGGCTATAGGTTGGAATTTGGATTGAGTCCATTTACTGAAAGGCAACAGAAGAGAATGTGAAAGTCAAATTGGACACCCCCCAAGAACAAAATGAACATTTCACCTTAATTCCCAAAAAAGATCAGCAATTTTGGAGGGAAACCTGAGATGTATGACCAAAATACATTGCATTAAACTATTTCAACTAATTTTTTTTCTGAATTAGGGAGTCTTTTTGAGCTTTTCCCCACCTGGAAAGGAGCTATATTATACACAATACATTCATACAAAACCCAGCCCATCATTAACCAACTTTAATAATTCCATGAACAGCTGAAGGATTAGAAAATTTGAATACTGGGAGTCTGAAATACTAAGATTCATGGTCTATGAAATGTCCAGATATAATAGTAGTTCTAAGAATCTGATCATTATCAATCATGCTATTCCAACATAGTCACAATCATACATCTTGGATAACAGCTTATTATGTGAAGCTGGAGTTTAGAGAAAAGGCAGCAGTTAGCAAGAATTCTGGAAAAAAACATATACTAATGCACTAAAGATGCCAAACTTATTTTGGTGGTATTTCTTGGAAATTCATTAGCATTTGGAACAAAACAAATTCTTTTATGAGTAACTGGAACTGAGAGAGA
>JAJPUD010011915.1:14325-51962 GCA_023553655.1 Myrmecobius fasciatus
AATAGTTAGTGCCTTGGAGGACTTCCCCCACCCCAGTTTGGCCAAGTTGTTTTCAGAGATTTCCAAGAATACACAATTATTAGAATCACTCAGAGCTGACTTCCTAGAAGTATTATCTGAGTAATGAATTAGTAACCAATGTGAAAGCCAATTATGAGAAGTGTTTACAATACAGGCTGTCCCCAAAATCTTTGTGTAGTTTTAAATTTTAGCTTTGGTTTAAAATTGTGCAAAGACTTTGGGGACAGCCGATATTTTCAGGAACATTGTTGTATTTGATCCCAAAGTTGTTAGACCTGGAAAAGTTGATTTTAATATTAAAATCACTGGTAATGGAATTAAAGAATTCCATTTGACTTGAGACACAGTTTGCTGCAGTGGAAAGAGCACTGACTTGGGAGTCAGAGGTCTTAGATTCAAATCCTGCCTCTTATGCTTAGTAATTACTTATTGTTGTTTATGCTTTGCTCTTGAAGAGGACCAATGACATCAGGAGGTGATGCCTTGACTTGCAATTGTGTTGGATTTAAATGAGATAGAGCTGTGTAGAGTCATCAGCCTCATTCTCTCCTTTAGTCATTTGAGTCTAGTGGCAAAATATAGGTAAGAAGAGTGGTCTCCTATTTAATGAGTACTTCTTAGTACAAGAAGCTATTCTGTGACAAAAGGCTATTTCACAGCTCACTTACATGGACCAAAGGCAGGGTCTCTGACTAGATGGACCTTAATTTGCTGAGGATTGTAGTTGCAGCTCAATTATCAGGGACCAAACAGAGTTCTTTATGTAGTTTCAACCATGGACCAGGGAACATTTGCATCTACACTCAAGGCATCCTTCAGCAAAGCCTGTATGTATCCTGAAATCTCATAAAGGTAATTGAAGAATTTATTATGTTGATCAATGACCCAGATTACATGAAAAATGTAAAGATTTGGTCTAAATCCTTTTTAATATCCTTTTTAATTGTAAAATCTGTTGTAGGGAAGGTTATAGATGAAAACTCCAGCCTAAATTAATGTGAATTCAAAGGGCTCAAACTTTTTGATTCATTCAATTTATTCATCAGTCAAAAGTATAAACTACATGTAAGCAGATCCTTAGTCAGTTTGGGAAGAGCACAATAGTTTAGTCACTGGATGATGTCACATTAAAAATGTATTGGGAGTAGTTGAAGAACATACATACTCACAAGTATACATATGTGTAATGTGTGTATACATTTATATTCATATATAATGTAATTGTATATACACATAAATATAAACACATACATATTATATTTGTATAGAACAAATGTTATATATGTGCATCTCTCTATTATATCTGTTTATATGTATGTTTTATCCAAATCAGGTTAAATGAGCAGTTTGGACTTAACAGCTCCCAAATTCTTTCTTTCTTTTTTTTTTAATTTTTTTTTACTGAGGAAATTGGGATTAAGTGACTTGCCCAGGGTCACACAGCCAGGAAGTGTTAAGTGTCTGAGGCCAGATTTGAACTCAGGTCCTCCTGACTTCAAGGCTGGTGCTCTATCTACTATGCCATCTAGCTGTCCCTGGCTCCCACCTTCTTCACCTGGATTCCTGATGATGTGTTTCAATGATGACTGCTTATCAAAACAGGATAGTTTCAAGATGGGATTTGATTCTTAAAGAGATTGATCTCATTGCTGTCCAGGGTAGGGGATTCCAGAGGAATAGAAGAAACGTCAAAGACTATTAGGAATATCTATCTTATAATTAATTAAATTATCCTATTGAAATATATATATATATATATATATATGCAATAAATTCTAGAACATATTGTCTTTTATATTGGATAAGAGGCCTAAGAGGGCTTACTGAAAGTCGTGAGGCATGGGGTCCAAAAAAGGTTGAAAACCTCAGGTCTAGAGAAGGATGGGGGGGAGCCCAAAATTGTGTCACTATTTTCTTTGATACATAGTGTTAGACTCTTAAAGGAAGAAAAAGTTATGTCTACTAGATTATAGCTTGTTTTCTAAATACTGCAATTTCTACTTTTTATCCTTCATGGAGATTTCCATTTCAAGGCTGATATCACAGAAAAAAAATAGTAACTTTAGGTAAAAGGTGTCTTCTTTTTGAAATTCATAAAGCCTTTGTCTATGCACAAAGCTATAATTTCTAGGCACAACCAACAGAGGGCGGTGTGGAGCTCAATTCAGTTTCACTAAAAGGTCTTCCTTAGCCTTGGACAGGTCAGAGAAGCATAAAATAGTGTTCACTACTAGTAATAGATGTAGATTATTTTTACTTTGGCAAATGGAAAGAAATTCTATTGTGCAGATATTTTCACCCAAAATCAATTTCAGTAGAGCATGGAGATTGAGTTCTTCCATCTTCTTTCCAGCTCCAATTCTATGGCCTATGATTTTTCTGTTCTTTTTCAGCAGGAATAGAGAGGCTTGTCTATTTATTTGTTTGCTTGGTTGTTTACTTTAAATTTCAGTGCATGAAAAAATAGATCAAATTGAAGACAGATGTTCTGCAAATTTTGAGAAGGTGGCAAAGGAGACAGAGCTCTTAGAGAAATGTGTGTTGCTGTGTGGATGGTTCTTGCCTCTGTAATTGTGAACACATCCCTTAAAATAATAAAAAAAATGAGTCACAATTTTCTCATATGTAAAATGAAGGACAAGTCCCTTCCACATGGAAATGTTTGATTCAGTGATGACCAGGGTGATTCCTTAAGGCTGTTATTAATCAGTCTTTTTTTGATTGTGTTCAATTCTTTTTGATCTAATTTGGGGTTATCTTGGGAAAGATACTAAATGGTTTACCATTTCCTTCTTCAGCTCCTTTTACAGATGAAAAAACTGAGGCAAACAGGTGAAGTGACTTGCCCAAGGTCTCATAGCTAGTAAGTGTCTGAGGCCAAATTTGAACTCAGGAAAAAGAATCTTCCTGACTCCAGGTCTGACATTCTTTCCACTGTGCCACCTAAATGTTGATATCCAAAGGAGATGGTTTCAATCATGAATAGCATTTTTCAAGCAGATGCAAACTTGCCTTCAGGGTCATCTGAGGTGATTAATAAACTAGCATTTATTTAGTGCTTTGAGGTTAACAGAACAAATAACTAATTTCCATCTCCATAACAATTCTTTAATGCACAAAGTTGGAGTCATTTTTTATTCTTAGCCTTGCAGGATCCTCACTAGAGCTGGGGAGAGGATTCACATTTTTCTTTGGTTGAGGTTCCAGTGCCATCTTGGGCAGTATAGCTAGGTCTGTGATCAATCAGTTTTTAGCTTTATTTGAGTCATTCTGTGGCTCTTTTGTGCCAATTCTCTCCCCTCCCCTTAAGGTAGTAAGGAAATAAGAATTTATTCAGTGACTACTTTTGCCAAGAACTGTGTTCAGTACTTTACAAATGTTTTCTCAACAACCTTTAGAAGTAAGGGCTATAATTATTCCAATTTTATAGTTCAGGAAACTGAGGCAAATACAATGAAGTCATATTCCAGGAGATTCTTGGGCTTCCTGCCAAGTTCTTATTCCCAGTTTTTGATGGTACATTCCTCAAGTGACAAAGCTTGGATGGCAGCTGATCACCTCAGATGTGACCAGAAATCCTGAGGGAGCTTGGTTAGGAAATAAAAATAAAAATTAAAAAATGGTTCAGAATCATGTAGTCTCACAATTAGAAGGGAACTCTGAAAATATATAATTTAATAGTAACTGAAAAAAATCTCTTATCTCATCCCTAAATATTTGATCATCCAATCTCTAGCAAGAGGTTTTTTGTGATGTTACAGCTACTACTTTTTATGACATCATTAAGAGCCCACACTCTATTCATAATTTACCCTCCTTGACGATTCATTGCACCTGGGTAACAGTTATATCACTACCATCTTGATGCTGCCTCTTAGCACCTCTTGAAAATCATTGTCTCCTCACATATTTCAGATGATAGCTTATGGTGACTCAAGAGGGAGATAAACCCTGCAGTAAATAGAGACTTAAACACTCACTACTGAGTGACTGTAGTCAAATAACAGTAATATAAAATAAGTAATTGACCCATAACCTGTTTTTGCAAGGCCTGAGAGTCAAGAACAACCTTAACAATTTGAATGCAATAAAACTTTATTTAGCAATGTTTAAAAAAAAACATTTTGTATAAAAATGAATGGTAGGCCATGGTTTCTGACCTCTAATTCTAATCCAACCCCTTCTTTTTATAGATGAAGAAACTGAAGATCAAAGAAGTTGCCATTTGCCCAAGGGTCACAAAGGCAGAGGCAAAAGCAGAATCTAAATCCAGGGCCTCTGACTCCAAATGTTTACCTACTGCACCATCCTTCGTCATAAACTACCATTATTGAAAATAATAAAATTGCATGAAAAGCAAAATGCTACAAAACTGCTCACAATGTGGTAGTTACACTGTCTTAGTAAAAACTAGCATTTATGTATAGCACTCTGAGGTTTGCAAAGAATTTTGCATCTGTCATCTCACATTCATTTCTGACACATGAAAAACAACCGTTACAGGTATTATTAGCCACATTTTGCAGGTTAAAAAATTGATTCAGAGACATGAAGTAATTTTCTCACAATCACATGAGTAGTGAATATTGTTCACTGTTGGAATCCAGCTGTCTCTTGACTTCAGGACCAGTTGTTGTGACATGGCTCTATGGTGCAACTTCATTAATTGTCCATGGTAGAAGTTGAGACATCAGTTCAAACCAAGAGAGAAAATAAACTCACTGAAAAGAAATGCAGTTTTAGCAGTCCAGGTTGGGGGATTAGAAGCATAGGGGATGGCCAGCCCATGGGGGAAGCTGCAGTTGTAGAGGAAACAGCCCCAGTGAGTCTAGTTCTTGGTTCTGGGGAAGATGGTGGGGAAAGGAAGGTGATTCTTTCTTTTTTTTAATTAAAGCTTTTTATTTGCATAACATATGTATGGGTAGTTCCTCAACATTGATCCTTACAAAGCTTTCCGTTACAAATTTTCCCCCCAGTCCCTTCCCCTCCCCTAGATGGCAGGAAGTCCACTACATGTTAATTATATTAAAATACTTGACAAGTCAAATATATGTATACATATTTCCATACTTATCTTGCTGTTCAAGAACAATCGTATCTATGTGAAAAAAAATATCTGAGAAAGGAAACCCAATGTAAGCAAACATTGATGGAGAGCATGAAAATGTTATGTTGTGGTCCATATTTCATGTCCCTCTCTCTGGGTGTATATAGCCTTCTTTACTGAACATTTGGAACTGGTTTGAGACAATTCTTTGTTGCAGAGAGAGCCATGTCCATCAGAATTGATCATCATGTAATACTGTTGTTGCTGTGTATAGTGATCTCCTGGTTCTGCTCGTTTCACTCAGCATCAGTTCATGCAAGTCTCTCCAGGCCTCTATGAAATCGTCCTGCTGGTTGTTTCTTACAGAGCAATAATATTCCATAACATTCATATACCATAATTTATTCAGCCACTCTCCAATTGATGGGCATCCCTTCAGTTTCCAGTTTCTAGCCACTACAAAAAGGGCTGCCACAAACATTCTTGCACATGTGGGGCCCTTTCCTTCCTTTAAAATCTCTTTGGGATATAAGCCCAATAGAAACATTGCTGAGTCAAAGTATATGCGGTTTGATAACTTTTTGAACATACCTCCCAATTGTTCTCCAGAATGGTTGGATCTATTCACAGTTCCATCAACAATGTATCAGTGTCCCAGTTTTCCCACATCCCCTCCAACATTCATCTTTATCATTTCCTGTCATTTTAGCCAATCTGACAGGTGTGTAGTGGTACCTCAGAGTTGTCTTAATTTGCATTTCTCTGATCAATAGTGATTTGGAGCACCTTTTCATATGACTAGAAATGGTTTTAATTTCATCATCTGAAAATTGTCTGTTCATATCCCTTGACCATTTATCTATTGAAGAGTGGCTTGAATTCTTGCAAATATGAGACAATTCTCTATATATTTTAGAAATGAGGCCTTTATCAGAACCCTTAAATATAAAGGTGATTTCCCAATTGGATGCTTCCCTCCTAATCTTGTCTGCATTAGTTTTGTTTGTACAGAAACTTTTTAACTTAATATAATCAAAATTATCTATCTCATGTTCAATTAAGAGTTCCAGATCTTCTTTGTATATAAATTTATTCCATCTCCACAGGTCTGAGAGGTAAACTATCCTATGTTCCTCTAATTTGCTTATAATATCACTCTTTATATCTAGATCATGAACCCATTTAGATCTTATCTTGGTATGTGGTGTTAGGTGTGGGTCAAACCCTAGTTTCTTCCACGCTAGTTTCCAATTTTCCCAGCAGTTTTTGTCAAATAGTGAGTACTTATCCCAAAAGCTGGGGTCTTTGGGTTTGTCAAACACTAAATTGCTAAAGTTATTGCCTAGATTGTCCTGTTATCCTATCCCATGCCAGTGTTCGACTGCCCTATTTCTCAGCCAGTACCAAATGGTTTTGATGACCGTTGCTTTATAATAGAGTTTTAGATCTGGTACAGCAAGGCCACCTTCATCTGCCTTTTTTTTTCATTAATTCCCTTGAAATTCTTGACTTTTTCTTCTAAGGAAGGTGATTCTTGAAAGAGAGAGGTAGGTATGTGTTTGGTAGCCTGACTGTTAATTCTCAATCACTGAAAAGGCTGGAAGAAGATTTCAGGATGAAGTAAGTGTGCAGATGAATGTTGCTGTGTGGAGAAAGGGTACTAGTGCCCTGGTGGTGAATCTCCATTTGCTTCATGCTAATAATATTCTCCTCCTTTGTCCAAAATATTGGTACTTAATCTGTAGTACTTATCATGGTGGTGCTTTTTGCTTTTACTTGTCTTAAGGAAGGTATGAGAAAATGATCAAGTGTTGTATGAAATAGGTTTCTTTTTAAAGGTGGACATATGCCATTGGATATGGCTAGAGATATTCAAAATAGTTTTAATATGCACACATTTTTTGTTGAAGTATGATATAACATTTACAAAAATGCTTTTATCAAAATGGTTCTAGGAAGTAAAGTAAGAAATTTTTGTAAAATTTTCCATTTTACAAATGATGAAATAGATTCAAAGTGGCTTGCTTATGGTCACACAACAAATAAAATTTGAAATTGGGAATTGAACCAAAGTCTTTTGTCTCCATCCACTGTTTTTTTCACTATATCTTTATGTTCGTTGTAGTCCTTTATTCTGAGCCTGTCTGTCTCTTTTACTGCTGCTTATCTGTGGAAATGTGTGTGTGTATACACACACACACACACACACACACACACACACACATATATATATATATGTATAATATACATATATGTATATATATATATTATTTGAGGCCTTGATTTCATCAGTTTCAATTTAATAAAACATAGGAATTTGTTGTTGCATTTTGATAGTTTGTGCTTGTCATAGGAACAGGACAAAATCAAACTGTCCTGAAAATTTCAGAATGCCTGTTCACTGTATTTATTGGAAACATATAAGGGATAGGAGGGAAATACTATCTTTAAATCTATATACATAATAGCTAATAATAATGGGTAGCATTTATATAGTCCGTACTATGTGTTAATCCCAATGTAGTAGGTATATTGTCTTAGTAAAAACTAACATTTATATAGGAAACTTTTGAGGTTTGCAATGCATTTTTATATACCTTGTCTCACATTGATTTCTGACAATAACTTCATGAAGAGGACAAACTGAAGTTAAGTGACTTGTCCAACTTTCCATAACTACAAATTATTTGAGGCTGAATTTAGACTCACAACTTCTCAACTCTAGTCCTAGTACTTTATTCACTATACAATTTAATTGCTTGAATACAATATACATATGCATATATTTACATGTACACACATTTCATACATGTATGTATGTATACAACCATATATATATATGGATTTCTAAAACTCATACTAAAGATCTTGGTCAGGCTGTTCTGAAGCCTGACAGATGCACACACAAATCATGTATATGCATGCATGCATGTATATATAGGAACATATATATATATATATATATGCATGCATATTGCTCCTGTCCTAGCTCTTATCAATCTTCATTACAACCTGCCCATAGCCCTTGGTATGGGCTCCAAGAAGGTAATTTCATTTTAATATTCATCTGAGCTTGACATAATTAGGGTAGCAAATCTGTTCATTGCATACATATTGCAATGCCAAATCTAAATGGGTTTTTGGATTATCCAGGTTTTAGATCATCTGTATTATCTTGGATTATCAAGAATTGGCTGTAACTATTAAGTCACTTTTCATAGTGACCTTATCTTCTTGATTTCTATTTAAATTGTAGTTCTAGTTTGAATTTAACTAGAGAAGATATTGTTTATAGCAAGGTGACTTGTCAGTAGCTATTATTTTTATCCTTCGAAATAGAAGCAATTAATTTGGTGAAAACATAGTACTCCTGTTGGAAAGAAGTAAAAAAAAAATAGAAGTTATTGTGCTAGTTTGTTAAAGACATTGATGGATTTATGTTCCACAGGATCATCATATTAGAACAATAAGGAATTTTAGAGGGCATGACTTTCCTATAATGATTTGCCAGTAGTCAAACTCAATGCCTTCTTAAGATTCAGTCTTATAAGTCCATTTTCACTGTGGGTGTGAGTGCATATGTACTTGTGTGTGTTTCCAATCATAGCTACCTATCTCCATTGTTTGTCTTAAAGGTATTCAGAAATCTTGAAGGTAATTGAGAAGTATATTGATCTGAAGTATATTGGAAAAGGATTGGGAATACAAATACTTGGGTCATAGTCTCAGTTTTGCCACTGACTTTTGATAAGTCCTTGGACCAGCAACTTCCTCTTGTAGAAATTAGAGGTAGAAGGAAGCTTTGAGTTGACAGAGTCCAAATCTATCACGTCACAGAAATCAAAACTAGAATCTGGGCACAGTGAGGGAGCGCTGAATCTGGTTCTAAATAATAGTTCAGCAACTTCCTATATCTGTGACCTGAAGAAAGACACTTAATCTCTTAATCACACTTTCCTTTTCTGTGAAATGAGGGAGTTCATTGATTTCTATAGACTCTTTCAACTCCAGGATTTCAAGACTTTGTAATTAGAAGAGCACCTTAAGAAAAAATTATTCTGGCCAAACTTAATGGGAATCTTTTGGAAGGTGAAAGAATTGGTGACAGGGAAGTCATTTAAGAGGATATTGTCATATACTCAGTGTAGATATGCTGAAAGTTGAATTATAGTAATTACATTAACATAGAATAAAGGTAATGATAGTAAAGAAATGGAAAAAGGATGCACATATTTTAAGAGTTAGGCTCAGAAAAAACCTATAAATTATACAGCACCATTATTATTGCCATTCTGTGGAAGAGAAAATTGAGGCCATGAATAGATCATCACAGAGTTAGTAAATATTTGAGGAAGTACTTGAACCTAAGTCTTCTGAGTTTAAGTGTAGCCTTCTCTGTATCCTACCATATTGCCTGTTCTATTGACTTAAGCAACCTAGGAACATAAAAGCTTTGGAGTGTAATGGCTATGAAAAAAATAAGGACTAATTTTTCTATTGCAGTTTAAAGTTCACAGAATACTTCCCCCCCAGGACCTTAAGGCTTAACCCTATATGCAAAAATTAGCTATAGTTTGGGGAGAAAAAAGTGGGCAGAGGATGGGTACTTGGTAGTGATTAAGCAATTATTATAGGTCTTCAACCATGCGTCAATGGCACAGCTATAAAATTCTGCAACTGTTTTTCATTACTGTGGGGAAGCTCACATATGATTAATATTTTATGACCTCCAACTTGGTAGGCTGCTTTGTGTTGTTTCTTGGGCAAAGCTTCAGCTGTTCACTTACTTGACTTCAGTGCTGGACCACCCTAACTGATTCTGGGTTTTACCCAATATCTACGTCCCCACATCCTCATGATAAGGAGACGACACAAGAAGCTTCTAAGTTATAATGGAAAGAGCACTTGGAGTTGGAAGACTTGAATGAACATCCTATATTTAACACTTATTAGTTACAGTGCTAATTATAGCACTATTTCTTGGGCCCTGGTTTTGTTGTCTTTAAGTTGAAAGGACTGCATAAGTTTCTGGGGAAAGTCAAAGGCTTTGGAATATATGTTGCCTGACTCTCCTGAGCTCCAAATTTTTTCCTCTTATAGGAAAAGGGAATATTTCAGAGTCCAAGATCCTAAATCGGAATTCTTGTATAGATTGTATGGGAAAATGTTGGCTCATTGAAAGAGGAGAGAGGTTCTCTTTACTTTCTATAAACTAGTCTACAAGTCTTTTATATATTCTTTATTGAATAAATAAAAGAATTCTATGTTTAATGCCTTGATAGCTTGAATTCACTTAGAGAAACTAATCTATCTTTGAGTGAATGACAGTTATTGGTGTTTTGAGATTCCAAGTGTGTAGAGCAAGTAAATAAGAAAGAATAAGAGATTCTTAAAGTGTCTCAGCATCCCTTGCATTAGAAAGGAGCCAAGAGGTATAATTTTGAACAAAGCATTTCAGTTTCCTCTTTTCTTAGATGATCACACTCTCCTTACTTAACTATTGTAGGAAAACAATTTCATGTTAAACAATATAGGTAGGTAGGTTAAACAATATAGAATAGAATTTGTGACAATTCTGTTCTCAATAATATTAGATTTTCTCAGGTAGATGGCAAGAGCATTTTCAAATTCAGAATAGGCATTTGGTACTTTCAAATTTTTTAAATAGTAATAACACATTTCCATTATGCTTTAACATTTGCAAAGAACTTCTTGAACAAACTGTTTGTGCAAGGTACAAGATATGCAGTATCTTAGTAAAGATATTAGTAAAGATATTATCCCTACTTTATAGAATAGAGAATTAAGACTGTTCAGCAATTTGCTTATGATCATCATATAGCTAGTAAATGATTGAGGAAAATTTTTTGTTTGAACCCAGATCTCCTGGCTCCATATACAGTGCTCCACATACCTATTATGCTATATGTTCTATTGATTTAGGCAGGCTAGGAAGCACATAGGCAGCAGGATAGAACATGTTACATTAGTGTGTAGTGTCCATGGAAGCATAATAGAAGAACCAATCTTTTTTGTAGCACTTTAAAATTCACTAAGCACTATCTCTAGGACTATGAGGAAAAAAGGATATGCCTCTTTAGGGAGGCTATAATGACAGCAAGGCTTTTCTCTCATCCTGGTTCACATCACACAGGGAGCAGTAACAGAGAGCCTAATCCCAAGAACTGAGAACAGACCTATTTGGGAAGATGATTTTCTCTATAGATATATATTTCATGAAATGTCAATTCAACTGCACAAATTATTTATAGACTGGCTGCATCCTCCTCAGAAATACACCAGACCACATTTTTGAGTGAACAAGGAATGCTTATTTCCTTTTGAGTTGGGGAATAGAATAAAAAAGCTCACATTACACCTGAATACTCATCCTGCTTCTATCTCTTCTTGGCTAGGAAACTGCAAGCAATTCTGACCATTTCTCTGAACCTCAGTTTCTTCTTCTAGAAAATGAAGATAATTTTATACACACATACACAAATACACCAGAAATGTATATAATTTATATAAATATACATGTATACAATATATAACATATAATATACATATATAATACAATATGACAATGATATATATGTAGAATATATAATGTATATAATAATAAATGTATATATCATATATGATTTTTTTGTTACTTTCATTACTGGAAATGAAAATATCCATGGGATTATAAGTAGAAATAGAAAAGTCATTTGAACCATTTGGCCATTTGGACCAGAGGTTGTAAGTTTGGGGATTAAGAAGGTAAATTTTTTTTGATAACTATGTTTTTGATTTTATGCATTTATGCATTGATTATTCAGAAAAAGGGTTCTTAAATTTAAAAAAAATTGTTAAGGGGGTCCATGATACAGAAAAGATTAAAGACATCTGATCACATTCAATCCTTTCTTTTTTAAAGATGAAGAATATGATAAGAGGTTCAATGATTTGCTAATGCTCAAGGAGGTGATAAAGAACAGGGGTGGGATTTGATCCCACATACAGTTTTTTTTTGTGATACCAGAGTACTTGAAAACATCTACTTTTTGCTTCTATACAACATCTGAAGCATCTGTTTGAAGAAAGGATTGAGGAGTGGAAATTTTTATTTTTTATTTTTTTACTGGAAGGCTCACATGCCTTTACCTTCACTTTTATATTTAGATTGCAAAGGTCACCCTAGACATCTTACACAACACAATAATAAAAGAAAATCATAAGAGGCTATGAGAAGCTAAATATTTTGTCTTAAAAAAGATCACCTAACTTTTCTGGGCTTCAATTTCTTCATATGAATCATGAGGTGTTTGGAACTTGATGACTTTTTAAATCTTCTTTTCAGCTAGAAACTATTCTTTGAGGATGTTAATTGCTTTTCTTTTGCCAAAGAAGGAGTTCACATATGAAGGCCACATCTGTCAAGTTGTAGGAGTGGACAAACTACTTTCACTTAGGAGAGATTTGGAAGACCAAGGAGAATGGGTAAGATTGGGAATAGTTGCTGTAAGAATTTTACTAAAGATGAACAGAAAGATTGCTGAGCAGTATTGAGGGCCCAGCCAATGAAAGACAGCAGAAATTTGAAGAAGAGCCAATTGGCAACTTCTCCAGAAACCCTAAATGTAATGAAAAGAATAAAAGAAGTAGAGTGTATTTGAGAGCATGGTTGAAATGAATGATTAAGATATTTAGCCTTGGAAAAAAAGGGAAGCCAGGAAGCAGGTAAAAATATGGTTAAAGCAGAATACTGGGATGACTAAAAGAATCAATCATATTTAATTCCTCATATGTATTACTTTCAATGTATATCTATGAGAAGTTAAATCCTGTTACTCCATAGGAAAGAGACTCCAAAAATCATAGGTATATTTCTATTATTTTTCTTGCCTTTGACGTTCTTTGTACTTTTCAAAGCATTGTCACTTCAATTCAATAAGTAAATTCAACAAATATTTATTAAGAGATGATTCTGTGCAAGGTACTTAGCTGACAATGGGAGAGATACCAAGTTCAGCTGACAGATGTACTACGCCTTTTTGGAATTTACAATCTGGCAGAGTTCTACAACTCACACACAGATAAATAATAATTGACAATATGACATGAAAAGTACATTAATTTGCGTAAATAAGAACCTCTAATGAGTTGCTGCTAAATTTGGTATGAGATATCAAGGAAGGCTTTCTAGAAAAGGTAGCATTTGAATTGTTTTTTAGTAAACGCTTAGGCAAGTTTGGTCTGAAGAAGAGAGGAGAAAGCTCATCTTCTTTGTAGAGGTGAGGGTCAGTCTATGGATATAGAATATCCTTATGCAAACTATCTTGGTTTGTTCAAATTGTTTCCATTTTCTTTTTTATTCTTTGTGGTGATGGCTGGCTCTATGGATAGGGGAAGAAAAGGATTTACGTTTATAATAATAATAAGGGATAAGCCCTTTTATTTATATAGCATTTACAGTGAGTTAGGCATTATGCTAAACACTTTATAAATATCTCACTGGACTATAAAAACAATCCTGGGAGGTGAGTTTTACAATTTTCCAATTGAGAAACTGAGGCAATCATAGATTATGGATTTTGTCCAAGATTATACATCTAGTAAGTGTTTGAGGCCAGATTCAAATTCAGGCTTTCCTGACTCCTGATGCCCAGGCCTCTATCCACTGAGTCACCAAAACAAAGGTGATATTAAAATAAAAGAGACCAGTATTCTTTTTTACATGTGAAATATGAATAGGAACTTAGAGAATCAGATTTATATCTGGAAAGAACTGCAGAGACCAACTCAGTCAACCCTTGTATTTTACCAGTGTATAAACAGAGAAATAAGAGGTAAATTGACTTGTCCCATGTCAAAGAGATAATAAATAGTCAAGGGGGGCATTTTAACTCTGATCCTCTGATTTAGAACTCATCAGTTTTTCTACCCTACCTCATTAATTTCCATAAAACATGCATGGAGGAGAAAGAAGAGCATTGTAGACACAAAGATGGAAAAGTAGGATGGAGACCCCAAGGCAGCTAGCTGTCCTAGACCTTCTCATAAGAAAGGTGTTTTATGAAGCTGAGGTGTTTTTCTATTATGTCCTGGTTAGACTAATTGGGCAAGAATGGCCATTGTGTAGCTCATACATGGAAAAAAACAAACCAAACCAAAACAAAAAACCACATCCCTAAAGCCCCACCAAAGCAACTTCCAAGGGAAGAAGTGGCGTTGTAAAGCCATGAATTACACAGTGTACTCTCTGAAAGAGAAAATTGCATAATATGTTATTTTACTACCGCACGTAGTAAAAATCATTCTTAGCTTTTGGGGCCAGAAAAAACAAGCTATGAAAAGGCATACACACAAGTACAAGTTCACTGCTTTGGATATAAAAAGGTATCTGGCAGAGACTGGATGTGAAGTCCATGTGTTTTTCATTTAAATTAGTTCATGTAAGGTCCTTTTTAAGGGGAGGGGAAGTTGAGCTGGGGGGAAATGATAAATCACCTTCAGAATTAAAGCTTGTTGGAGCTTGGGAAACTCAGGAGCTAAGCCAGTTGGCTGTCTCTGCCAAGTTCATGAAGCTCAACAGCCTAATGAGAGCTTGAGAGCTTGATTAAAATCAATGAGGGAAAAAAATGAAACACTTAAAAATGGCACTCACAATAAACTCCTCCAAGGTAAAGGACTGAACCTTCTGTGATTATAAAATTCATTCTGTGGCATCTTATTGCATCAGTGAAGGCATTCTTCACCTGAAATTTTGTTGTGGTTGTTCAATTACCCCATTTGGGATATTCTTTTTTTTTATGTAAAGCTTTTTATTTACAAAACATATGAGTGATTTTTCTACATTGACCTTTGCAAAAACTTTTTTTTCCCAAGGTTTTCCCTTCCTTCCCCCCACCCCCACCCCTAGATGACAGGTAATCTAATACATGCTAAATAGGATAAATTATATGACAAATACAGTACATGTATACATATCTATACAGTTATCTTACTGCACAAGAAACATCAGATATAGAAAGAGAAGAAGAAAAAACAACCTAAGAAGGAAAACAAAATGCATGGAAATATTCACAGAAAGCGTTAAAATGCTGTGTTGTGGTTCACTCTCAGTTCCCACAGGCCTCTCTCTGGATGTATATGACTATCTTCATTGCTGAACAACTGGTTTGAATCACATCATTGTTGAAGAGAACCATGTCCATCAAAATTGATCATCGTATAGTCTTGTTGCTGTGTATAATGTTCTCCTGGTTCTGCTGATTTCACTCAGCATCAGTTCATGCAAGTCTCTCCAGGCCTCTCTGAAATCCTCCTGTTGGTCATTTCTTACAGAACAATAATATTCCATAACATTCATATACCATAATTTATTCAGCCATTCTCCAATTGATGGGCATCCTTTCAATTTCCAGTTTCTTGCCACTACAAAAGAGCTGCCACAAACATTTTTGCACATGTGGGTCCCTTTCCCTCCTTTAAAATCTCTTTGGGATATAGGCCCAGTAGAAACACTGCTGGGTCAAAGGGTATGCACAGTTTGATAACTTTTTGAGCATAGCTCCAAATTGCTCTCCAGAACGGTTGGATCCGTTCACAGTTCCACCAACAATGTATCAGTGTCCCAGTTTTCCCACATCCCCTCCAACAGTTATCATTATCATTTCCTGTCATTTTAGCCAATCTGACAGGTGTGTAGTGGTATCTCAGAGTTGTCTTAATTTGCATTTCTCTGATCAATAGTGACTTGGAGCACCTTTTCATGTGACCAGAAATAGTTTCAATTTCTTCGTCTGAAAATTGTCTGTTCATATCTTTTGACCATTTATCCATTGGAGAATGGCTTGAATTCTTATATATTTGAGTCAATTCTCTATATATTTTAGAAATGAGGCCTTTATCAGAACCTTTGGATGTAAAAATATTTTCCCAGTTTACTGCTACCGTTCTAATCTTGTCTGCATTCATTTTGTTTGTACAAAAACTTTTTAACTTGATATAGTCAAACTTATCTATTTTGTGATTAATGAGGACCTCTGGTTCTTCTTTGGTCACAAATTCCTTCCCCCTCCACAGATCTGAGAGGTAAACCATCCTACATTGTTCTAATTTGTTTATAATATCATTCTTTATGCTTAGATCATGAATCCATTTTGACCTTATCTTGGTATACGGTGTTAGGTGTGGGTCAATGCCTAATTTCTTCCATACTAGTTTCCAATTATCCCAGCAGTTTTTGTCAAATAGTGAGTTTTTATCCCAAAAACTGGGGTCTTTGGGTTTATCAAACACTAGATTACTATTGTCATTGAGTATTTTGTCCTTTGAACCTAACCTATTCCACTGATCCACTACTCTATTTCTTATCCAGTACCAAATGGTTTTGGTGACCACTGCTTTATAATATAGTTTTAGATCTGGTGCAGCTAGGCCACCCTCATTTGCATTTTTTTCATTAATTCCCTTGAAATTCTTGACCTTTTGTTTTTCCAGATGAATTTTGTTGTTATTTTTTCTAGGTCAGTTAAATAATCTCTTGGGAGTTTGATTGATATAGCACTAAATAGATAGATTAATTTAGGTAGTATTGCCATCTTTATTATATTCATTCGACCTATCCAAGAGCACTTGATGTTTTTACAATTGTTTAGATCTGACTTTATTTGTGTGGAGAGTGTTTTGTAGTTTTGCTCATATATATCCTGACTTTCCCTTGGCAGATATATTCCCAAATATTTTATACTATCGATAGTTATTTTGAATGGAATTTCTCTTTGTATCTCTTGCTGTTGCATTTTGTTGGTGATGTATAGACCATTTGGGATATTCTTAGCAAAGACACTGGAGTACTGTGCCATTTCCTTCTCCAAAACATTTTACTGTAAAGAAACTGAGGCAAATGGGGTTAAATGACTTGTCCAGAATCACACAGCTAGGAAGTGAATTTGGATTTTAACTCCTGGTCTTCCTGACTCTAGGTCCAGTGCTCTATTTACTTAACCATCTAGCTTTGGGGAAGTCTAAAATCCAAACAGATTGGAAGTTTGAGGAAGATACTCAATGAAGACTTTCCTCTGCTTTTCTAACAAAAACAAATGTGTTTGTATTGAAGTATTGATTTAAATTGACCAGTCCATTGAAATCTTCTGGACAGACATGTAATCCTGACATATATTAGATATATCCATGTTTCAAAACTTGAATGGACTTTAGACATTATCTCCCTCGTTCTATAGATGAAAAAGCTGAAACTCAGATGGACCTGTTCAATATCACATGGATATGTCACATAGCTATTAAGAAGTGGAGACATAATTTGAATCCACATTCTCTGAGTCTGGTTCCCACATTCTTCCCACTAGACCATTATGAGTAACAGAAAGACCATATCAGTGCACTCAATTTTTGCCTACAATGGGGTCAGAGAGGATCACTATACCAATAAACCAGTGGTACTGGCATTAAATAAGGCTGACAGAGTGCCATGAGTGGAATCAAGCAATTTTCTAAGGAATTGTTCTTCTTTTGAATTTGCCTATTTCCCCTAAATGAGAGACAGTATGGTACAATGGAGGAAATCCTGTTTCTGTAAAAATAAGGAGATCTGGGTCCACAACTTGCTTGTTACAATCGCTACCTCGAGCAACCTTGAACAAGTCATTTGCAGTCTCTGTGAACCTCAGTAGCATCACCTAGAAATGGGACATAATAGTAATTACTTTATGCTTCTTCATTCAGAGTGCCTTGGGAAAATGTTCCATAAAACTGAAAGTCCTTTGAATTATAATTATTATTGTTATAATAAATACTAATAATTAATTTTGGGGGGTCTTTTTTCCTCTGGGTAACTAGATGACACAATGGATAAAACACAAACTTATAACCAGGAAGATTCATTTTTATGAGTTCAAATATGGCCTTAGATACTTACTGTGTGAGCCTGGGAAAAATTCACTTAATCATGCATGCCTCAGTTTTTTCATTTGTAAAATAAGTTCAAGAAGGAAATGACAAATCACTTCATATCTTTACCAGAAAAACTCTAAATGGGGTCATGAAGTATCAACTGAAATAACTCAACAACTCATTTCCTCTAGTATAGAGATATTAACATCATGATGACACACAAGTATGCCCTCTCATCTAGATACTCCTGATTATGTTGTTATTTTCCTGAAGTTTATATTATTTCTTTCCTTTATCACTGAGTGCCATGGATGTTATATCTGTCCAGGTTTTGTCATCATGCTCTTACCAGGGATTTTGGCTCTAGTATTCAGACTCTAGGAGGAAAATGAAAAAAGTTTCACCTTTCTCCTAACTATACTGACTCATATCTTCCTACCAACCTTGACAATTCCCAGCTCTGGGATTCCCACCCTTCTGGTTCTTCTTTGGCTATCAGTTGACTCAGAGGCCCATCTCTGAGTCAATTCAGAAGTATAGTAAAGCCCAGGGCACCCAGGGTGAATGGTCACCTAAACTTCCCCAGGGCTTTGTATTTGTGCCCATTCACTGAGACATATACACTCACTGTGTATGCTGGCAAATATTCTCAGTCACTTATATTAGCTGTCATGTATGTCCCCTCACAAAAATCATACTCTTGTACTCCTTAAAATCCACACACTAAAAAACCTCAACAAATTTCTGCTAATTCAGCTTCCAATGAGTCAAATCCATCCACAACAATTTTGTTCAAGCAACTGAAGAAAGGTTTTGTCCTGCCTACTTCTATCAAAAATACCAGCATTTGAGAAAGATCCTGATGCTTCTCTGATAGTTCTGGAGTGACAGTCCCTGCTGCACTCCACAGGAAGCTTTGATCCACTTCTAGATCTTCTGATTCCTAGATTTCAATAATTGATAGAAAATATTCCTCATTTCCAGTTATTATCTCTAGGAGTACAAATTTAAAATAATAGTGAATTAAAATTAAATTTCAGTCCTCTAAGAAAAAATTTCAAATACCATTTTATTTCTTACACACACATACACACTGAAATATCATTAATTAATATTAAATATTAAACTGAAAGCAAAAAATTTCAACTTTTATCTTGAGTCTACCACTAATATATTGGATGACCATAGAGAGATTCTTTTACCCTTTGGATCCTGATTTCTTCATATGGAAATCTAGATTTATTTTGTCAGTCAGTAAGCATATATTTAAGACTATATAGCATATATACATATACTAGAAAGGTACAATTGACCTCCAAGGTCTCTTCTGGTTCTTATCTTCTCTGGTTCTATGAAAGAGTTCTATATCTTGACATAGAGGTGTCTAGAATTTATTTTTTCTACTCAGAGAATGGTTGGAGAGGTTGGGGGTGGGATAGGAAATTTTGGCATAATACAGTCTTATCATGCATTTAGAAAGTGGAGCTCAAGTTTTGCCTACAATGGGGTCAGAGAGGATCACTGTACCAATAAACCAGTGGTACTGGCATTAAATAAGGCTGACAGAGGGCCATGAGGGGAAGTGAAAAAATTATTGTCACTACAGTTTACTCCTCCCTATACCTAGGAAGGATGCCTTCCCTGACAGTTGTTCTCACCCTGGAGCAAAGCCTCCATTGGTTTTATGTTTGTTATGGGTCTGTCCCAGTAGGTTGTGGGTATTCAATTAATCATATTTTAAAATGTTCCCATTGAACGTTGACCAGAGTACATGCTGAGAGCTGATTTTTCTCCAGTGCCTCAAAATTTCTTTGGAGTCACACAGAATATTCCTTTCTTCTTCTTGGCCTCTTCTTACCCATCCCTCTTTCACTTTTATAGATCTTATCAACTTCAGGGTTTTATATAGTTCATCTATATATTATGTATATAATACATATTATATATAATTCATAATATACATTAAGTATGTATTATTGTTTATTGATGTCTGACTTTATTATCTGATCTGGGGTTTTCTTGGCAAAAATACTAAGATGGTTTGTCATTTCCTTCACTAGCTCATTTTATGGAAGAGGAAACTGAGGCAAGCAAGGTTAAGTGGCTGGCCCAGGGTCACACAGCTAGTAAAGGCCTGAGGCCAGATTTGAACTTAGGTCTCCTGTCCCTAAGTCCAGCACTCTGTCCAGTGGGCCACCTTTCCTCACAACAAAATACTGAGGTAGGTAGCATAGGCATTGTCTCCATTTTTCAGAGAAGGAAACTGAGACTTTCATCAATGAAATAATTTCCTCAAAAGAAGCAGCACATGCATTCAGGTCTCCTGACTCTCAAGGCCCATCTCTTGCCCCTATACCAATTCTAAAGAAGGGGTTTTCCCTTCCTGTTCTTTATTTTCCTTGGGAAGAAATTTGCCATCTGGTCTCCTTTAAAAAAAATAAAACAAAACAAAAAACCTCCACAAAACAACCTTTTTCAGGGGGATTTAGTGGATGACTTTGGTATTCCTTCTTCCTCAGATATTAGCCCAGTAAAAGTTCCTCAGGTCTGGAAGAAATTAGGCAAGTTCTCAAAGAAAGCAGGCTGTGAAAAACACTGCTCCTGGTAATTGTATTAGTTCCTTAGATCATCATTCCTAACTTACAGAAACTCATTAGAGCAACATTAAGTGACTAAGGGTCATGGGATTTTTGAGCTGGAAAGGGCCCCACAGTACATCTTGGCTGACCTCCATGTTTTACAGTTAGGAAATCTAAGGCCCAGAGAAGAGAATGTGACTTGCCTAAGATCAGAAAGGGAGTCAATAACAAACATGGGATTTTTAACCCTGATTTTCTAGCTCTAAATTCAATGTTCTTTCTACTAACTATACTGCCTCATCTTGGGAGCAGGGGATGGAAAGACAGAGGAAAGAAGGAGGGAGGCACACTATCAGAAAAGTAAAAATGTAATCTCATTCCTATAATTGGAGAAATCAGGGATAATTCTGTTTCAGGTATATTAAAAAATCAAATGAAATTCAAAAAGTTTATACAGGGAATGGGAAGACTGACCATTTCCCTGAAAGGTAATGGATAGGGAAACTTACAAGTTATAAACAGATATTGTATATTGGCAGAAGAACTAAATTTAGAAGACTTGGGTTCAGAACCATGTCCCCACCACTTACTGGTGGAATGTTTTAATGTTCTTGGTGAGTAACAGGAATGTAGTATTTTAGTGCCAGATTGGTCCTTAGAGATTATCTAACATATTAGGAAAGGGAAGTACAATCACTTATTCTCTGTTAGAACTAAACTGGTTTCAAATCTCAGCTGTAGGTAGAGGGGAAAGAGCATTAATTTTCATAGGTTTTGAATTCTGACTGCCACATCCTGCCTACATACTCCTTGGCAAATAAATCATCTAACAGAGGAGATTAGATTATACCAACTCTAAACCTTTGACCCTATGATTTTTACCAGCTGTCTGACTTTGGGCAAGTTACCACACCTCTTTATGTAAAACAGGCTATTGTAGAAAAATCACCTTTTGGCAAACATTAAAGGAATAAAGAATGACCTGAACTCTAGAAGGCTAATGGGAAGGAGTTTCCTTAGCCCTACCAGGGCAACATGTGAGTGAATGACTTTGTAGACAAGCCTGTATTTCAGATAGGGCCATATATTTTTTGTTTCTTCTCTCCTTTAATATAGAGTCTTATGAGATGTCAAAGATCAGAAAATCAGAGGTCTAATGACAAGATTAAACATAAGGGGCAGCTAGGTGACACAGTGGATAGAGCACCAGCCCTGAAGTCAGGAAGACCTGAGTTCAAATCTGGTCTCAGACACTTAACATTCCCTAGCTGTGTGACCCTGGGCAAGTCACTTAACCTTAATTGCCTTAGCAAAAAGCAAAAAAAAAAAGATTAAACATAAAAGTTTGCTGGAATTTGAATCAGCATATGCCAGAAGAGTAATAACTTAACTGGTTCAGACTAGGAGCAGATAAAACTGGTAATTAATGTACCATCTACTACAGTAAGAATTGAATTGAAGTGAACTTCATGGCAAGAAAGCCTTGTGGCAATCCATATAAATTGGAGTCCAATCACCAGGGAGTAGAGGGAATAATAAGCCTCTGGATTCAGAGAGATTTGGGTACTTTCATACATTGGCTTTTGACTATATCTTTACAGTAGACATATTTTTGTAAAATCTAATTCCTGTTACTTGGTTAAATGGCATTGAAGTGTTCATTGTTTGGTCAATTAATGAAATAGGATTGGTTATTACCTGTAACTGATGATTGTTGTGAGAGTACAACATACTGGAATAAAGACTGAAATGTATATAGCATTAGAAGAACTCCATAATCCTTCAGTAATCACCAAGTGATCATATCAAGTGTCATACATAAAAGAGGAAGTTGTAGCTAACTTTTTGAGACCAGAATTACCCATGGGAAGGGGAGTTAAGATACCTAATGTCTATATGGGATAGAGAAATATAATATATATATATATATTTAACTTAAATATATGTGATTTAAAGCCTTCACAAACTGACTACAACCCATCTTTCTAGACACTTTTCACCTTTAAGTACTTATGCACCCTACATTCTAATCAAGTTCAGCTTTTTGCTGTTACCCTTATAAAAGATTTTATTGTCTGTCTTTCTACTTTTGTACTGGATATCTCATACATTCAGAATATTCATTTTTTTGTCTCTCTCTTTTGATTCCTCATTATCTTTCAAGATAAGCTCTAATATCAACTTTTTTTTTTTTATTGAAGCTTTTTATTTGCATAACATATGTATGGGTAGTTCCTCAGCATTGATCTTTACAAAGCTTTCTGTTACAAATTTTCCCCCAAGTCCCCTCCCCTCCCCTAGATGGAAGGATATCCACTACATGTTAATTATATTAAAATACTTGACAAATCAAATATATGTATACATATTTCCATACTTATCTTGCTGTTCAAGAACAATCATATCTACGTGAAAAAAAAAATCTGAGAAAGGAAACCCAATGTAAGCAAACATTGATGGAGACCATGAAAATGTTACGTTGTGGTCCATATTTCATGTCCCTCTCTCTGGGTGTATATGGCTTTCTTCACTGAACAATTGGAACTGGTTTGAGACATTTCATTGTTGCAGAGAGCCATGCCTCTTAGAACTGATCCTCATATAGTATTGTTGTTGCCGTGTATAATGATCTCCTGGTTCTGCTCATTTCACTCAGCATCAGTTCATGTAAGTCTCTCCAGGCCTCTCTGAAGTCATCCTGGGGGTCATTTCTTACAGCACAATAATATTCCATAACATTCATATACCATAATTTATTCAGCCACTCTCCAACTGATGGGCATGCATTCAGTTTCCAGTTTCTAGCCACCACAGAAAGGGCTGCCACAAACATTCTTGCACACGTGGGCCCCTTTCCCTCTTCTAAGATCTTTTTGGGATATAAGCCCAATAGAAACAAATTGCTCTCCAGAATGGTTGGATCCGTTTACAATTCCACCAACAATGTATCAGTGTCCCAATTTTCCCACATCCCCTCCAGCATTCATCATTATCTTTTCCTGTCATTTTAGCCAATTTGACAGGTGTGTAGTGGTACCTCAGAGTTGTCTTAATTTGCATTTCTCTGATCAATAGTGATTTGGAGCAACTTTTCATATAACTAGAAAATGATTATGAAAAATTTAGAGAAGTATGAGAAAACTTGTGTGAACTTATGAAGAGTGAAATAAGAAGAAACAGGAAAACAATATACACAGTAACTAAAATCAATTAACAAGCATTCACTAAATACCTACTACATGCCAGGCACTATTATAGGTGATGAAGATCTAAATATAGAGCCAGAAACAATTGTTAATTTGTAGAAGTGGAGGTGGGGTGGGTGGAAAGGGGGAAAAATCCATATATAAGGATATACAGAGTAAATATAAAGATTAGAAATACAAAGATATGCAAAGTACAGAATAGTTTGAGAAGGAAGGCACTAGTAGCTAAGGGGAATCAGGGGAGATCAGAAGAGATCTTCTAGGTGCTTGAAGTACATCTTATAGGAAGAGATTCTATGAGTTGAAAGTGGAGGGGTAATGCATTCCAAAAATAAGAGATTGTCAGTCTAAAAGAGATGGAAGATGGAATATGTAAGGAATAGAAAGAATTTTTTATTTTGCATACTGTGTAATTATAATGAGCAATTTTGTCCCTGAAGTAGAGATGAGAAAATGATATTTCCTTCTTTGTAGAAGTGGGATAAGTAGAACTCTCAAGTACTCTCACTTAATGTGTTAGTTTATTGAGTTATTATTTTCTCTTTTAAAATTATTAAATATATGGGATATTGCTTGGTACAGGGGAAGGGAGAAGGATATATTTAAAAATTAAAATGTGATAAAAACAAAAATATCAACAATTTTTAAAAAAAAGTTCTTTTAAAGTCTTATTTATGTTTGATATAAGGGGAAACTCTTAATAATTAGAGCTATAGGTGGAGCAGCTAGGTGACACAGTGGATAGAGCATTAGTCCTAAAATCAGGAGGACCTAAGTTCAAATCTAGTCTCAGACACTTAACACTTCCTAATTATGTGACCTTGGGCAATTCATTTATCCCCAATTGTCTCAACAAAAAAAAAATAAAAATAAAAGTTAGAGCTGTACAAAAAGGTGATAGTAAGCCTTGGAAAATTTTCTCTCCCTACATGACTCCAAACAATGGCTCTATGACTAGTTTTCAGTTGTTCAGGGACTCTGTTCAGGAATGGGTTGGACTAGATGGTAGAAATAAATGATGGTCCCGCAAAGGAGATGAAGAAGGAGCTTTCAAAAATACAAGAGGATAATAGGAGAAAGCAATCTTAGATGTTAAAGGAGGAGAGCATTTTCATTAGGAGAGTATAGTTGACTGTCAAAAACTTCAAAGCACTTAAGGAGGATGAAGAAAGAGAAAAGACCCAGATTTAGCTTGGTTCATCTGTGGTTCATATGCAGAAAAATCTTATAATTAGGAAGTCCCTTCTCCTAATGAAACTAAATCTGTCTCTCTATAATTTCTACCCATTAGTCCTGATTTTGTCTTTATCCCAAAATCCCTAATCTCTCCAGAAACTGAATATTACTATTATCAGGGAGTCAGAGAAGCATGAAATAAACTTTGGAGCAAAAAATCTGTTAACCTTTCATGCCAAAATAGAAATTTATATGAAACTTTTACATGAAAGTTTAACAATCAGCTCTTGCAAGTAGGTATGATAAAGAATTGAGGAAATTTATGGCCCAGAGTGCCAAACTTTGAGCTTATAGAAACTTGATTCAATCTTGGAATGTACTTGTACTTCTGAAAAAAAATTAAGTGATAGATTGATTAAAATCCCTTTATCCTGTGGCACTCTATGAACTTTACTTTGGGAAATATTAGAAATTATCATTCTCTCAGAAATCTCTAGGTCTTCACTTATATAGGCAAAAAAATGGTCCTTTAGATCCAGTGTAAATTTTTAAAGTAACAATACATATATTGGGCATAGGAGAGATTTCATTCTACCACTCAAAATAATTCAAAACTACAGAAATAACATACATCTAGGAGACAGTATTCTCTTCTCCAGTGAGTCTCATTTTCCCAAGAGATTCATATTGTTCCCAAGATTCAAAATTCCACTGTGATTTTGACTCATTCCAGAAGGGAAACAAATGATGCCGCTTTGAAGCATCAAAACCCTCTATTGAGTACTACTTTCACCTCAAAGATCCATATAGGCATCTAGCCTGAGGGTATAAAGTCACTCAGTTGAAGCAGAAATTAACTTTGAGTTGTTATATTAGGACTTTTTTTTCCCACCAGAACCCGTATGTGGAAAGCAAAGCTTTAATACCAGCCTTCTCTTACTTCAGATTTTATTTGAGAACAAAATGAGACACTCAAAAATGACTGAACATTTAATCACAGGAGATTTATTTTGCCCTTACACAGCAAGGATTTATAAAAAGGATGTAATGGTACTTACCTTCAGCTTTAATAAATGTAGCCTCCTGCATCCTCTCACAGAAACTCAACAAATCACAAGATAACAGTGTGCTGATAGATGTTTAACAGAGGTGGGGTGTGGAGAAGGGTGTTGGAATGTACTCATAACAAGCTTTTACATTTAATATGTCTTTTCAGCACTTTCTCCATCTCTTTCTTAAGTCTAGGCAATTAGCAAAACAAGAAACTAAGCCTTAATCTATAGCATTTGCCTATTTGCAAAGTTGTAAATACTACACTGAAATTTTAACAATCAGCTCTTGCAAGTAGGTGTGAGCCAGATCTAAAATATTACCACATCAGGATATAATTAAGCAAGTACACTTAGGTGCTCACTAATTATAAGAGGTCTAGACTCCATGTGACTAGGACTTTTTATGCCCATATAAGATGGTTCAGAAATTGCATCAGAGAAGTCAGGTCTCTGGAGAACTTTGTCTTCTCTTCAGTAACATCAATCTATTTTCAGGGATGGGAAGAAAATAAGCTTTGTCAGGGAAAAGCTGGTCCCATGGAATTCAAATAACTCGTGGTAATAATGGAGTGAAAATTCCAACTCTTTTGCTCACCCATATTATAGCTTTAAATCCCTTTTTTGTATGCATTATTCTCCAAACTTTTCAAAAGGCTGGTTCTGTTCAAGAACTTTTTTCTCTTAAAAAAAGGAAGGGGCCAAAATTCTTTATGGAGAGGCAACCACCAAGGAAGATACTTCTCAGGAAAGTCTTTGTCTTTTCCTGAAAGACTGTATTGTGTATTCTAGGATCATGTTTTGTTGTTGTTGTTGTTTCTAAAGCTTTTTATTTGCAAAACATATGCATAGGTAGTTTTTTAACATTAACCCTTGCAAAGCTTTCTGTTACAAATTTTTCCCTCCTACCCCCTAACCCTTCCCCTAGATGGCAGGAAGTCTAATACATGTTAATTATGTTAAAATATTAGACAGATTGAATATGTGTATACATATTTATGCAGTTATCTTGCTGTACAGGAAAGGAAAAAAAACCTAAGAAGGAAAACATGATGCAAGCAAACATCAATAGAGAGTGTGAAAATGCTATGTTGCGGTCCAGACTCAGATCCCACAGGCCTCTCCCTAAGTGTATATGGCTTTGTTCATCACTGAGCAGCTGGAACTGGTTTGAAACATCTCATTGTTGGAGAGAACCATGTCCATCAGAATAGATCATCATATAGTCTTATTGTTGCTGTGTATAATGATCTCCTGGTTCTACTCATTTCACTCAGCATCAGTTCATGCAAGTCTCTCCAGGCCTCTCTGAAATCATCCTGCTGGTTGTTTCTTACAGAACAATAATATTCCATGACATTCATATACCATAATTTATTCATCCACTCTTCAATTGATGGGCATACTTTCAGTTTCCAGTTTCTTGCCACTACAAAAAGGGCTGCCACAATCATTTTTGCACATGTGCTGGGTCAAAGGGTATGCACAGTTTGATAACTTTTTGAGCTTAGTTCCAAATTGCTCTCCAGAATGGTTGGATTCTAGGATCATGTTTTGTGGGAAACCCTACTTCCTATATCCAGAAAGCTGGGGAATTAAAGGTCGCATGGTCTTCTTTTCTTGACTGAAACCAGAATATAGTAGTTATACACACACACACACACACACACACACACACACACACATATATATACACATATATGGAGAGAGAGAGTTATTTTGTCTTGGACCAAAACAAATATTAGGCTAAGCTTGAGGCTAATCAGTAGCCTGGATACTAGTTCTAGTACTAAACTAGATTTCCATGCAACTTAAGCAAAGTCATTCATTTTCTTTGAATCTCAATTTCTTTTTTCCTTAAATGAGAGGATTGAAATAGATTATTTCTACCATTCCTTCTATTTTTAAGATATTAGTTCAAATACTTCTTGTTTTTCTAACTGCATGCTTAATTTGTTGTTCTATTCTTTTTTTGTTGTTGATGCAAATTATTAAAGATATAAATTTTCTCCTCAAGGCTGCTTTGGCTGCATCACAAAAATTTTGGTTTATTCTCTCATTGTTGTGATTTTCTTTGATGAAATTTTTTATTGTTTCTATGATTTGTTCTTTGATTCACAAATTCTTTGCAAATAAATTATTTATTCTTCAATTAAGTTTAATCCTTTTGTTCAAAAACCTCTTCTTGAATATAAATTTTCATTGCATTGTGGTCAGCAAAGGATGTGTTTAGTATTTCTACTTTTCTGCACTTGTTAATGAGATTTGTATGCTCTAGCAGATGGTCAGTTTTTAAAAAAAAAACAGTTGAAATTATGTATACTCTTTTCTGATCCCATTCAGCAACTGCCATAAATGTATCATAACCAACTTTTCTAAAATTTTACCCAGGCCTTTAACATCTTTCTTCTTCATAAGTTTTGTCTAAGTCTGAGAGGAGTATGTTGTGTTCTTCCACCATTATATTTTTACTGTTTATTTTTCTTTATAATTTGATTAGCTTCTCCTGTAAGATTAAGTTGCTATACCATCTGATGCATAATTTTTTATTAATTTACTGTCAATGATGCCTTTAAATATAACATAATTTCCCTGTTTATCTCTTTTAATGAAGATCATTTTTATTTTTGCTTTGTCTGAAATCATGATTGCTAACTACTCAATACACACTTTTAAAAAAAATTCAACTAATGTATAATAAACATTCCCCTAGCCTTTATTTTATTTTTTTCTGATTTTTTCTATTTGAAACAGCTTCTCTGTAAACAATTGTTTCATTCTGCTTTCTAATATGTTTTACTATTGCCCTTCACTTTATGGAGGAGTCAATCTCATTACAAACACATATTCAATCATTAATGTTTCATTTCCCTGTCTTTTCTTTATACTTTCAACTGTTTTTGTTCTCTTTGCAAAGAAGAGGTTGTTGGAAGAGGAGTGTGACCCACACTAGAGATTCATATTTGATACAATCTGCATTTGTTAAATCACTTCATTTTTTTCCTTTAGTCACTTTTTTCCTATAGTCAAATTTCTGATCATAGCTTATTTTTTATTTCATTGTATCTCTCCCCAAATTTATCCCCCACCCTTTGAAGAAGAATTTTTTTATTATTGATCCTTTCTTGAATGTACCTTTAACTTTTCTCCCCACTCTTGTTATCCTCACCTGATTCCTTTTGAAAAATAATATTTTTTCTTTATTAACTTTTTGCAGATCTGGATATGGAAGGAGGTGTACTCAACCCTCCTTTTTTAATTCAGATAAAAGTGAGGTTCACCTATAACTTTCTTTCCCCCAACACTTAATTTTTGCTTACATAATCTCCTTATTCACCTGCATTGTGTAAAATATTAGATTATACCCTTTCATATTCTTTTCTTTTCTATATTATTTTTTTGGTCTTTTCTTCCCCCCCCATAGAGAACAGCAAAAGATTACCAAATTGCTTCACATCCCACTGCTGTATTTATTCCCATTTTGAGCCATTGAAGACATTTAGGATTCTAAGTTGACACATTTTTTTCTCATTATTGTGCTATAAATACTTCATCATTTTATAGGAAATGAAAGCTCATTGCTGAAATGCATTTACTTTTTCAGCATTCTCTTAATTACTATATTCACAATTCAAAACATCTAGGCAATTTTGTTTTCTTTATTGAGAATAGTTTGAGTCTTCTTTTTTATTAAGCGTTCAAGTTCTTTGGTAAGAATATAGTCAGATATATCAGGTAAATTTTTGTTTTTATTGCTTCCTGAACTATCACATTCTGAGATATTCTTTTCTTTAAAGTGGTAGTTGGCAGGTCTTGCATGCTTCTGACTATGATTACTTGGACTTTGACTCTGTTTCTAGCAAGTTGTCACACTTATTCTTTATCCCCAAAGCCCTGGATTTTGGCTGATATTGTGTTCAGGAGATAACTTGTGGATTTTTTCATTATCAATATCCTTTCTAATTCAAATAAGTCTAGGCAGTTTTCATTCTTTGGTTTTTCAAATATAGAACCTTGGGCAAAGATACAGCCAAGATGAAGAAGTAAAGGCAAGAACTTCCGCAAACTGCTCCAAATTCCTTAAAATAATGACGATAAACAAATTCTAGAACATCAGAACATGCAAAAAGATAGAGTATAACATTTTCCAGTGTAAGACAACTTAGAAAGTGATAAAGAAAGGCCTGTGACACCAGGGTGAAAATCCAGCATTCAGTCCTACTGCAGAACAAACCATGCAGCCCAAGCCACAACCCCTGCTAATAAAGAAGCAATGGATCTAGGGACTTCACACTCAGTGGCAATATTAGTAGCTACCAGATCTCTCAGCCTCAAGACACAAAAGACAATTTGCAAAGTCTACAGGAAAGGTTTCTTGGTAGGAAGAGAGAACTGTGGGAAACAAACAGAGAGTGTGCATAGGCAGTGGTGGAAATGGCAGCTTTTGAAGACCTTAGCTCATAGGATTTTTTTTTAGCAGTGAGAAAGATCTCTATTGTTTTGGCACACTAGATCTTATAGCTACAGTGCGTCAGGGACCTCCTAACAGTTCCAGAACAGAAAAGAGTGCTTGTGGTCAGGTCCTTAGGAGGATTTCTGAAAACAGCTGCACAAAATCCCTGAAGCTTAGGACAGTGCACTATTCACCTGGAAACAGAGCCCTACTTTAACAAAGCAATAGGCTAAAAAAATGAGCAGACAAGAGAAAAAGTTTCTGGCCATCAAAATTTACTATAGTGACAAGAAAGAGCAAAACATACACTCAGTGAAAGATAACAAATTAAAAATTCCTACATCCAAGACCTCCAATAAAAATAAGAATTTGTCTCAAACTATGAAGGAATTTTTAAAATCAACTAATAGATAAATTGATGCTAAGTGAAGTGTGTAGAACCAAGAGAACATTGTACATAGCAACGAGAAAATTATGTGATGGATTAACTGTGAGGGACTTCACTCTTTTCAACAATGAAGTGATTCAGGCCAATTCCAATAGACTTGTGATGGAGAGTGCTATCTGTATCTAGAAAGAGGGCTATGGGGATTGAGTGTAGATCACAACATAATATTTTCACCTTTGTTATTGTTTGCTTCATTTTTTTTCTTTCTCATTTTTTCTCCTTTTGATCTTATTCTTCTTGGGCAGCTTGATAAATATGGAAATATATTTAGAAGAACTGCACATGTTTAACCTATATTGGATTATTTGCTGTCTAGGGAGAGGGGTAGGGAGAGGAAAGAGAAAAAGATAAAATAAGAGAGATAGAGGGTAAATCAGGAAAAGAATTGAGAGTAATTCAAAAGGAAATACAAAAAGCTAACAAGGAGAAAAATTCCTTAAAAAGTAAAATTGGCAAAAACAAAACAAAACAAAACAACTGACATGGAAAGTAGGTACAGGAGAGATAATTTTGAAGTTATTGATCTACTTGAAAGTTGTGATTAACAAAAAAAACCTGGTTATCATCTTTCAAGAAATTATCAAGGAAAATTGTCCTGATATTTTAGAACCAGATGGCAAAATAGAAATGTAAAGAATGCACCAAACACCTTCTGAAAGAGATCCCCAAATAAAAACTCCCATGAATATTATAGCCAAATTCCAGAACTCCTGGGTCAAAGAGAAAATATTGCAAGCATCCAGAAAGAAACAATTCAAGTATAATGGAGCCACAGTCAGGATAACACAGGATTTAGCAGCTTCTACATTAAAGGATCAAAGGGTTTAGAATATGAAATTCCAGAGAGCAATGGAGCTAGGATTGCAACCAAGAATCACCTACCCAGCAGCACTGAGTATAATCCTTCAGAGAAGAAGGTGGTCATTCAATGGATTTTCAAGTATTCTGGATGAAAAGAACAGCACTGAATGGAAAATTTGATTGTCAAATACAGGACTCAGGAGAAGCATAAGAAGGTAATCAGAAGAGTGATATCAAAAGGGACTCAATAAGGTTCATCAGTTTACATTTCTACATGGGAGGATGATACTTGTAACTCATTAGAATTTTCTCATTATTATGACAGTTACAAAGAGCATATATAGACAGAGGGCACTGGTGTGAGTTAAATATGAAGGGATAATAGGTTTTTTAAAAAAATGAAATTAAGAGGTGAAAGAAATGTATTGGAAGAAAGAGAAAGGGAAAAGTAGAATTATGCAAATTATCTGTCATAAAGAAGCAAGAAAAAGTTTTTACAGTAGAGGGGAAGAGGGGGAAGAAAGGTGGAATGAATGAACTTCACTCTCTTAAGAATTATCTCAAAGAGGAAAGTTAATTACTGGAATTGCCCCAGAGCAAACTACCACAGCCACTTCTCTAGCTTTAAACAGACCCCAAACTTTCTAAAAAATGAGTAAGAAGCAGAAGAGATCTCTCAACATAGACAGCTTTTATTAAGAGAAAGAAGGGAAGACCCCAGATCCTGAGGTTCCTATAGGCAAAGAAACTCCAGAGGAAGCCATCCAGGGAGATATAACCTGGTTGTCCTTCCATAAGACCTTCCTGTAAGATTGCATAAAGAATCTCAAAAGAGACCTGGATGATAAATGGGAAAATAAACTGAGATCAGTGCAAGAAGGATATAATGCACTGCAAGAAGGCTATAATGCCTTGCAAAAGAGATATGAAAAAGACACCAATTTATTGAAAAACAAAATTGGTGAAGTGGAAAAATTATGCAATGAACAAATTGGCCAGTTACAAAAAAAGCTAAAAAAGGTAACTAAAGAAAACAACATTTTAAAAATAAGAATTGAGATATATGCAGGGGGGGTGGAGCCAAGATGGCGGGGTGAAAAGGTGACTTTCTGCCTCTCCTCTGATCTTCTCTCAAATCAACAATAAAATAAGACTCTGAACTGATCTTCAAGTTAACGAACTCAGAAATATTTGAACACTGCTCTCTGGAAAACTTCATATCTGGTTAGTCGGACTCGGACAGAGAGATAAATAGATGACTCCTTCATAGGACTGAAGTGAGGGTGGGACTCAGCTCAGCTCATCCTGGCAGAAATTCCAAACTCCAAACTCCAAATTCCAAACACCTGGAGTTAATCTGAGGCATTTGGGACACTCTGCCCTGATTGGGGGCAGGTGTTCTGGCACACTTGCCTTGTTTAAGGAGCAATTCGGACTTAGTCCTAGACCCCATCGGCCCAGCACCTTAGTCAACTCGATGAAGTGCCCCAGGGCAAAGCTTTTTGCAGCCGCCGTTTTATTTTCCCCACCTTAAAGAGATATCCACGCTGTCTAAAAAAAAAAAATTGATGAAGAAGCAAAAGAGAGCTCTCACCATAGACAGCTTTTATAAAGAAAAAGAAGAGATGATCACCCCAGATCCAGAGGTTCCTTTAGACAAAACTCAAGAGAAAATCAGCAAGGACCATCACTGGTCCCCTTTTCAAAAGGCCTTTCTGTAAGATTGCATAAAGAACCTCAAAAGAGAGTTGGAGGATAAATGGGAAAATAAACTGAAATCAGTGCAAGAAGGATATGATGCCCTGCAAAAGAGATATGAAAAAGACACCAATTTATTGAAAAATAAAATTAGTGAAGTGGAAAAAGAGTGCAATGAACAAATTGGCCAGTTACAAAAGGAGCTTAAAAAGGTAACGGAAGAAAACAACACTTTAAAAATAAGAATTGAACAAATGCAAATGAATGACTCAATAAGACTTCAAGAATCAGTCAAACAAAAACAAAAAAATGAAAAATTAGAAGAAAATATGAAATATCTCCTAGGAAAAACAACTGACTTGGAAATAGATCTAGGAGAGACAATCTAAGGATTATTGGACTTCCTGAAAGCCATGATGAAAAAAAGAATCTAAACACTATCTTCCAGGAAATCCTGAAAGAAAACTGCCCTGAGATTGTAGAATCAAAGGGCAAAATCACCATTGAAAGAATTCACCGATCACCTCCTGAAAGAGACCCCAAAATTAAGACCCCAAGGAAAATCGTGGCTAAATTTCAGGACTATAGCACCAAGGAACAGATTCTGCTAGCAGCTAGAAAGAACCAATTCAAATACCGAGGATCAATAATAAGAATCATACAGGATCTGTCAGCCTCCACACTGAAGGATCGAAGGGCCTGGAACCAGATATTCCGAAGGGCAAAGGAACTAGGATTACAACCAAGAATAACGTACCCAACTAGAATGAGCATTATCCTCCAGGGAAGAAGATGGTCATTCAATTATATAGGTGAATTTCACCTATTTCTAATGAAAAGACCAGAACTGAACAAAAAATTCGACACCCAAACACAGAACTCAAGAGATGCATAAAAAGGTAAAAAGGAAAGGACTCATGAGAACTTTATTTTTACTAGGGGGATACTTAAAGTTTGGGGGTATAATTAAGTAGATATTACTTTGATAATATGAAAAAGAGAACTAGAGGGGAAAAGGTTGTCATACTGGGGAAAAGAGGGAAAAAGTGGTAAAATAAGATCTAAAAAAAGGAGGTAAAAACAAGGTAAAATCACTTGAAAAGGCAAAGAAAACCTAATATAATTGAGACAAAGAGGGGAGGGAGATGAGCATTGTGTAAATCCTACTCTCATCAGGTTGGGCTCTAAAAGTGTATATCAGACATTTGATTTCACATAGAAACTTGTCTGTTGCTAGAGGGAAGTGGGAGGGAAAGGAGGAAAAGTAAGGGACAAACTAATAGAAGGGAATATAGAAGAATCAGGGGAAGGGAGTAAAAACAGGGGGAGGGGATCAAAGGGTGGAGTATTGTTTGGGGGAGGGGGTCATCAAAAGCAAAGTACTGAGGAGGGGGAAGGGAGAAAGGGGAAAGAAAAGGGGAAAACATAACTTGGGTAAATAAGATGGCAGGAAATAAAGAATTAGTTATTCTAACTGTAAATGTGAATGGGATGAACTCTCCCATAAAGCGGAAGCGGATAGCAGACTGGATTAAAAACCAGAATCCCACAATATGTGTCTACAAGAAACACATCTAAAACATAGTGACACATATAGGATGAAGGTAAATGGCTGGAGCAGAAACTATTACGCTTCAGGTGAACAAAAAAAAAAAGCAGGGGTAGCAATCCTTATCTCAGATTAAGTAAAAGCCAAGATAGATCTAATCCAAAGAGATAAGGAAGGAAACTATATTTTATTAAAGGGTACCCTAGATAATGTAGCAATATCTATACTAAATATATATGCACCAAGTGCAATAGCACACAAATTCCTGGGGGAGAAATTAAGAGAGATGCAAGAAGAAATAGACAGCCAAACTATACTAGTGGGGGATCTCAACCTTGCTCTCTCAGAATTAGATAAATCAAACCACAAAATAAACAAGAAAGAAACTAGGGAGATAAACCAATTGTTAGAAAAGTTAGGTATGATAGATCTATGGAGAAAGTTTAATGGAGACAGTAGGGAGTTTACTTTTTTCTCAGCAGTCCATGGAACCTATACAAAAATTGACCATGTATTAGGGCATAAAAACCTCAAAATCAAATGCAGAAAGGCAGAAATAGTAAATGCATCTTTTTCAGATCATGATGCAATAAAAATCACATGCAATATAAGGCCAGGAGAAAATAAACCAAAAGTTAATTGGAAATTAAATATTCTAATCCTGAAGAATGAATGGGTGAAAGAGCAAATTATAGACACAATCAATAATTTCATCCAGGAGAATGACAATAAGGAGACAACATACCAAAATTTGTGGGATATGGCTAAAGCGGTTATAAGGGGCAATTTTATATCTCTAGATGCTTACTTGCATAAAATAGAGAAAGAAAAGATCAACAAATTGGGCTTATTATTAAAAAACTAGAAAAAGAACAAATTAAAAACCCTCAATTAAATACCAAATTGGAAATTCTAAAAGTAAAAGGAGAAATTAATAAAATTGAAAATATTTGAATAATTGAAAAACTATTGAATTAATAAATAAAACTAAGAGTTGGTTCTATGAAAAAACTAACAAAATAGATAAGCCTTTAGTTAATTTGATAAGAAAAAGGAAAGAGGAAAATCAAATTGTTAGTCTCAAGAATGATAAGGGAGAACTTTCCTCCAATGAAGAGGAAATTAGAGCAATAATTAGGAGTTACTTTGCCCAACTTTATGCCAGTAATTTTGATAATCTGAATGAAATGGAGGAATATCTACAAAAATATAGATTGCGCAGGTTAACAGAAGAGGATATAAATTATTTAAATAGCCCCATATCAGAAAAAGAAATAGAAGAAGCTATTGACAAAGTCCCTAAGAAAAAATCTCCAGGGCCAGATGGATTTACATGTGAATTCTACCAAGCATTCAAAGAACAATTAATTCCAATACTACACAAACTATTTGAGAAAATAGGGACAGAAGGTATACTGCCAGAATCCTTCGACGAGACCGATATGGTGCTGATAGCTAAACCAGGTAGGGTGAAAACAGAGAAAGAAAACTATAGACCAATTTCCCTAATGAATATTGATGCAAAAATTTTAAATAAGATATTAGCAATGAGATTACAGAAAGTCATCCCCAGGATAGTACACTATGACCAAGTAGGATTTATACCAGGGATGCAGGGCTGGTTCAATATTAGGAAAACTATCAGCACAATCAATTATATTAATAACCAAACTAACAAAAACCATATGATTATTTCAATAGATGCAGAAAAAGCTTTTGATAAATTCCAACACCCTTTCCTATTAAAAACACTAGAGAGTATAGGAATAAATGGACTTTTCCTTAAAATGATCAGTAGCATCTATTTAAAACCATCAGCAAACATCATATTTAATGGAGACAAACATAAACCATTCCCAATCAGATCAGGAGTGAAACAAGGCTGCCCACTGTCACCATTACTATTTAATATTGTATTAGAAATGTTAGCTTTGGCAATAAGAGAAGAAAAAGAGATAAAAGGAATTAGAGTAGGTAATGAAGAAACCAAATTATCACTCTTTGCAGATGACATGATGGTATACTTAGAGAACCCTAGAGACTCAACTAAAAAACTACTAGAAACAATTCGCAACTTCAGCAAAGTGGCAGGATTCAAAATTAATCCACATAAATCATCAGCATTTTTATATATTACCAACAAAGTTCAGCAGCAAGACATACAAAAAGAAATTCCATTCCAAATAGCAGATGATAGGATAAAATATTTGGGAATCTATCTGCTAAGGAAAAGTCAGAAACTATACGAACTAATTTACAAAACACTTTCCACACAAATAAAATCAGACCTAATCAATTGGAAAATATTAAGTGCTCATGGGTAGGCAGAGCGAACATAATACAAATGACAATACTACCCAAACTAATCTACTTATTTAGTGCCATACCAATCAAACTCCCAAGAACTTATTTTCCAGATCTAGAAAAAATAGTAGCAAAGTTCATTTGGAAGAACAAAAGGTCAAGGATTTCAAGGGGATTAATGAAAAAAAAGGCAGATGAAGGTGGCCTTGCTGTACCAGATCTAAAACTATATTATAAAGCAGCAGTCATCAAAACCGTTTGGTACTGACTAAAAAATAGAGTAGTCGATCAGTGGCACAGGATAGGATATAAGGACTATCTAGGCAATAACCTTAACAATGTAGTATTCGATAAATCCAAAGACCCCAGCTTTTGGGATAAATACTCACTATTCGGCAAAAAC
>JAJPUD010011916.1:0-29747 GCA_023553655.1 Myrmecobius fasciatus
AAAAAAAAAAAAACTGGAGTTTGCTATTTTTCTCCAATTCATCCGCTATTATTCATATATGATTTAGGGAAACTGAAGTTAAATAACTTGCCCAGTTAATATGAATCAAGGAGGATTTGAACTCAGGTCTTTTGGAACTTACATTTAGCATTTTATCTACTATAATTCTACCTTCCTGCTATAGAATAGCTAGGCTGAAATTTTTTTATGGATAAAACAGTTTCTCCATAAGGAAGAGATTTGTATTATAGAATCCTAGTATGTTAAAACTCATAAGTGTCCTGGAGATCATCTAAATCATGGATTATTAACATATACTTTTTGAACTTGGTGAGTGTTATGGATGAGGAAGAATTTGAAGACCAATTTGGCTGGGTTGAAGCATATGTGAAGAAGAAGAATATATAATAAGGCTGAAACCATACATTAGAGCTTGGTTGTAAAAGGCTTTAAGTGTCAAACAGAAGATCTGTATTTCATTCCAGACTCAAGAGGAAGCAACAAGAATTTATTTATTTATCTATCTATCTATTTATTTGCTGAGGCAATTGGGGTTAAGTGACTTGCCCAGGGTCACACAGCTAGGAAGTGTTAAGTGTCTGAGACCAGATTTGAACTCAGGTCCTCCTGACTTCAGGGCTGGTGCTCTATCCACTGCACCATCTAGCTGCCCCTCAACCAGAATTTATTTATCAGAGAAGTGCCAGGGTCAGACTTTTGCATTAGGAAACATATTTTGGGAGTTCTGGAAAAACATACTCCCTAGGGGAAAGACTGGACTCAGGAAGGCTGGTTAGGAAACTTTTGCCATAGTCTAGGCAAGAGGCAATGAGGATTTGCCCTGTGAGCAGAGAGAAAAGGTCAGATGTGAAAGATGGAAAGGGAGAATAAATAGGCCATCACAACTAATTGGATATGGAGGGTTAAGCAGAGGAAGGATTCATAGAAGGCTCCAGGTATGTAAATCTGTGTGATAGGAAGGATGGTGATTCCCTTAGCAGAAATAGGAAAGTTTAGAGGAGGAATAGTTTTTTTGGAGGAAGATAATGCATTCGGAGGTCTATTTTGGACATACTAGGTTTGAGATGACTGACTACAGCATATCCAATTCAAAATGTGCAATTAGTAGTTTATGATTTGGATCCAGAGCAAATGAGATAGACTAGGGCTAAACATGGAGATTAGAGAGTCATCTGCAGAGATGATAATTAGTTGAGAGAGGCTGAGACAGAAAGAAAAATAAAGAGTGAGATAGATACTGAGAAAAAGGGAGGGGGAGAGACAGAGACAGAAAGAGAGAGAGAGAAAAAAGAGAAGGATAAATGAGAGAGAGAAAGGGTAGAGGGGGATGAAGGGAAGGAACCAGGGAGAAAGGAAGGGAGAGAGAAAAAGGGCCTAAAATGGAATTTTGGGATACATTCACAGCTAATTGGCTTGGTGAAATTATGATTTGGCAGAATGGTCAGGCATATAGGAAGAGAAGCAAGGAATAGTAGTGTTTCAAAAACCCAGAAAGGAGAAAGTATCTAGGGCAAGAAGATAATTAATCTTTGAGAGCCTTGGCTCCTCTCAAGATAATAATAATGATAATTACTTCTTATAGTTCTTCCACAAATACTTTCCTCACAAAATCCCACTGAGGTTAAATAGGGTAAGTAGCAGATACAAATAAGACAATACATTTTTATATTAAAGTGCTTTGCAAGTCCTGAAGTGCTATATAAGGCAAATCATCACCACTCCCATCACCATCATCACACTTGTTTTACAGAGGGACCCTGAGGTCCAGGAAGTGATGTTTCCTTGGCCATGAAACTTTTATCACAGTGTAGACAAATTCATAAAGAAGAAGGGATGAGTGGACATTCCACTCAGTGTACTGTGGATGATTTATTAACAGAAAGTGACAACAGGCACAAGACCATCTCTTTTCTGGAGAACTTGGGCACATTCCAGCACAGTTTCAACCCAGCCTTTTTGTAGCAATGTCCTTCTATTTTCTGTTTTCCCTTCCTTCCCTTTCTCCCTGTCTCTGTCTCTCTGTGTGTCTCTCTGTGTGTCTCTGTCTTTCTCTGTCTCCTTCTCTCTCCCTCCATTTCTCTCCCTCTTCTTCTCTCACTCTCTCTCCCTCTCTCTCTCTCTCTCTCTCTCTCTCTCTCTCTCTCTCTCTCTCTCCTCCTTCTGTCTCCCTCCTATATCTCTGTCTCCCCCTTCCTTTTCCTCTTTCTCTCTCTTTCTCTGTCTCTCCCTCTCCCTCCCTCTCTCTTTCCCTTTTCCTCCCTTCTTCCCTTCCTCCTTCCCTTTCTCCTTTCCTTCTTCCATCTCTCTCTCCCTCCATTTCTCTCTCCTCTTCCTCTGTATCCTCCCTCTATCTGTTTCCCCCCTCTGTCTCTGTATCCCCCTTCCTTCTCCTCTTCCTCTCTGTCTCTGTCTCTCTCTGTGTGTCTCTGTCTCTCTTTATTCCTCTATCTCTCTGTCTCTTTGTCTCTCATCTTTCTCTTTCTCTCTCTCTGCCATGCATGTTTTTTCTCAATCTTCTAGTTCTTATGTGTGGTGATCAGAATATGAAGAAATACTAATTTATTCTACTTAATTAGCCCTGGATTTGAATCCTGAGACTGGTACTCATTAATTGAGTGACTATAAACAATTCACTTGTTCTACATATAAAAGAAAATTCATTGTATCTGGAGCCAGTGGACCTGGATTCAAATCGCATTACCTATCTGGTAGGCTACTTAATCTCTCCCAATCTCAGTCTCTTTATCTGTGAAATAAGATTTAAGCCAGATGATCACTGAAGTCCTTTCTAGGTTGATGCCTATGATCTTATGATCCTATGAATGTCGGTGCGTCTCACTTTCCGTATTAGTAAAAAAAAAAAAAAAAAGAAAGAAAAAGGATTGCAGTAAATAATCTTTAAAGGCTCCTGCACACCCCAAAACTTTTTGGAGATGACTTAGGCTCTCTTGTGTGGCTAGGTAATGCAATGCATAGAGTGCAGACTTAGAATCAGGAAGACCTGAGTTCAGATGTGATTTCAGTCACTTGTTGTGTGACCCTGAGCAAGTCCCTTCATCCTGTTTGCCTCCATTTCCTTTTAAATGAGCTGAAGAAGAAAATGGCAAACCATTCCACTATCTTTTTTCGAGAAAAACCAAAATGGAGTCACAAAAAGGCCATGACTGAAATGGACTATCACCAACTAGGCTCCCTTGGCTCTATAGATGCAACATTTTAATAAAAGAGCCACACTAGTTGGTTTCTACTATTTATTCTTGTTCTAAAATTCTTTGAGTAGAAGAACTAAAAGATGGTTTAATTCAGCTTTTAACACATTCAGCTCACATTTTTAAGCATCTCCAATAGGTAAGTATTTAAAGGACATGAAGAAAATGTTTTCAAAGACTTGCACACCATCAACCACCACATGAGAAAGTGATTTGAATCCCTAATAGCAAGAGAGCTGCAAATTGGAATAACTCTAATGATTCACCTCACACCCATTTAATTTGCAAAGAGGAGAGAAGATGGAAATAGAATTGGAAAGGCTATAGGAAACAGGATGTACTAATTTCACCTTAGGCGGAGCTGAGAATATACCCAGCTATTCTCACAAACAATTATTAAAAAGTTGTGAAGCAGTTCATACTCAGTGATCTTACTATTGGGTCTGGACCCCAAGAAGTCCAAAGAGAAAGAAAAATTTTCTACATGCTAATATGTTCATAGCATCTCTTTGTGGTAAACTCAAAATGAAAATAAAACAAATATACATTGATTGGAAAATGGCTTAGCAAATTGTATTATGCGAATATAGTGAAATATCATTATTCTGTGAGAAATGGGAATGGTTTTGGAGTATGGGACACCTATGTTCAAGTCCTTGTCACAAGAGAAAGTTTTGTAATTCTAGGACAAGAATGTTGTATTTGCTATCAAACATGGTTGCTATATTGATTGATTTGACTTACAGCTTATTTTTGTATTTTGTTATAACAATATGTTCTATGTTATATGATACATAAGGAGTATATGGAAACAAAAGGCATTTTTAAGACTACTTTAACATTTTAAATTGAATATCTAGTGTGTATAAAACATTTTGCTGATTTATATATCGGTATCATTTAATTTGGGGTTTTAAAGTAGTGGAATCTTGATGCCTTTCACTTTACCTAAGCTTTGGATGCCATTATCTGAGTTGGAAGATCAACTGTTTGTTCTAGTTAGAATATTTACACCCTCAAATGAGTCCATGAGTAAAATTGCAAACACATCCCTTTGCCATTAAAAAAAAATTTGGCCCTCAAAGGGCATTAATGAGAACATTGTGCCATTAGTACAGATTGTTTTTAAAACACTTCAAAAGATCCAAATTCTGCTAAATTTGAAGGCCAAGTGCACAAAAAAAATTACATCTTCAATCTTAAGCTCTTCATGCAATCTGTAAGTAGCCACAGAGGAATACTGGCGCAAAACCCAAAAGGATCACATTAAGGAAATAAGATCATTTTGGGTCAACTGACACATTTCAGGGGTATCATGGAACAGTGGATAGCTTATTAGATTTGAAGCCAGGAATATTAATCAGTAAATAAACCAATACATATTTATTAAGTACCTATTATATATCAGGTACTTTATTAAGTGCTGGGGTCACAGAAAGAAGTAAAATGGTCCCTGTCTTGAAGATACTCACAGTACAATGGCAGAAACAACAAGAGAACATATGCACAAACTACCTGTGTGTAAAAAAAAAACAAAATTAGAAAGTGATAGAGAAAAAGTACAAGAATTAAGAGAGGTTGAGAAGGGCTTCCTGTAAAAGTTGGGGCATCAGTTCATGTGTAATGAAAGCTAGGAAAGTCAGTAGGTGAAGGTTAAGAGGAGAGCATGTTGTGTATAGGGAAGACAGAGAAAATGTCTGGAGTCAAGAAATGGAGAATCTTATTCATGGAACAGTTGTAGCCTAGAATCAAAGATGAAAGAATACTTGGCAAAGAGTAAAATATTGGAAAGTTAAGAGGAGGTTTACTTATGAAAGGCTTTGAACACCAAGAAGAAGATTTTGTAATTGGTTCTGGGCAATAAGGACTCACTGGAGTTTGGTAGGGAGTAGCCATGGTGGAACATGTGCTTAACAAAATCACTTTAGTGCCTGAATGGCATTTGGATTAGAATGAAGGAGAGACCTGAGGCAGGCAGACCCACCAACAGGATATCATAATGGTCCAGGTATAAGGTGATGAGGGACCACACTAGAATGGTGGTGGGTGAATTCAAGACATGCTGCCAACATGAAATAAAAAGTTCTTGCAATATTGTGGCTATAGAATATGAGAGTGAGGAGAAAAGGATAGGGAGGATAGTGTTGCTTCCTACAGTAATAAGAAAGGTGGAGGGGATGGTTTAGAGAGAAAGGTGAGTTCTGTTTTGGACATGTTTAAGATGTCTACGAGTATATAGTTTGAAATGTCTGAAAGGCATTTGGGAATGCGAGATTAGAAATCCGTAGAGATGTCGGGGCAAGATAGATCTGAAAATTGTCAGTCTAGAGATGGGGATTAAATCTATGGGAACTGATGAGATTTTTAAGAGAAGGAAGAAAGTAGAAAAGAGGTCTTAGGATAGACACCTATACATATGGTAAAAAGGGTACAAACTAATGAGGAAGCATCAAACATGCCCTGAGAAAGAGTGATCAGATAGGTAGGAGGAGGACCAGGAGAAAGAGGTCTTGAAAATCTGGAGACAAGAGAGTATCAAGGAGGAGAGAGTGATGAATAGTGTCTAAAGCTGCAGAGAGTTGGAGGACAATAAATAGTGAGAAAAATTAGTTTTATTTGGAAACTAAGAGGCCCATGATAATTTTGGAGAGAACAGTTTTGGTGGAATGACAGATTCAGAAACTGGACTATAAGGTACCTTTGCAGGTACCTATTTTAGGCATCCTTTTAATGGAGTTTAGCTACAAAGGGGAGAAGAGACATAGTTAATAGCAATGAAAAGACCAAATGCTGGTATGCTTCTGAATGAAGCAGAAATGGACATATTAAAAACCTGTAGGAATAAGTTAGTAGACAGGAAAAGATTAAAAATAAATGAGAGAGAGGGGATCACAGGAAGGGCAATCTGTTGGAGACAAGATGGAATGGAATTGCTTGGGCTAGTAGAGAGGTTAGCCTCAGTAAGGAGAAAGGCCATATCATAATGTGAGACAGAGGTAAATGAAGATTTAGTAGCAGAATATAATTGATAGAGGAAGTGAGAAGTAGAGGTAGCTCGTGACAACTATTCTCATTTTCCTCCCTGTAAAATATGAGGCAAAATTGTCAGCTGAGGTGTGGAGAGAACCATGAGAGATTTAGGGAGAAATGAAAAAGTTTAGAAAACTTGCTATGGAGAGTAGGATGGTGTGTTGATAAGGGAGGTATAGAAGGATAGTTTAGCAGCAGTAGGTGCTTAATTGAGATTATGTAACATAAATTTGAAGTAGATACAGGTACATATAAAGGAGCAAATGCAGCATGGTGATAGGGATTTAAGGTCAAGGCTTGGCAGAACATAATAATCAGATAAATGATAAAGAGGCTAGAGATTCAAGAGAGCAGAAGAGTGCAGAGTTGAATTAGTTCACCAGTGGATCAATATGGGGAAAATAGGAAAGAGTCAATAATGTAGGGGAGATGGTCTAAGAGAGAACTGAGGGGTTAAAAGATTGGAGAGGAGGGTTTGGTGCATGAAGGGAGAAGAAGTGAAAAGATAATAGATTATGTTCAGATAAGGGGATTTGCAATTCTTGAATATGGAGGTATTACATTTTTGGGTGATGGCAAGATCAAGGGTATAGCTATCTTTGTGTGTGACAGGTAGGCTAGATGGTCATGGAAAACGAATAAGTGAAGGAATTTGAATAGTTTGGGTGTTTGAAAATTAGTCAATATTTATGCTAAATTCCCTTAGTTTGAAGGCAGGAGTTGATAAGAAAAGAAAAATTTGAGCAAAGTATTGAACTCATTTAGGAAGGAAAGGTTGTGACCCAGAGGTCTATAGCAAAAACTACCAGGATTTTGATTGGGTGGTGGATATAAATAGTTAAGAAACTCAAAGATTGAGATATTACTGAGTGATGAAGATGGAGGAAGAACCTGAAAGCAGCAATTGGGAATAGGGGTATTCTAACTTACCTGCCTCAAAAAGTGAGCAAAGAAGAATGAGTAAAGGTGCATTCAGTATTGGAAAATATGGACAGGGAGGATATATTATCAGGTGGAGTCAAGTTTGTGGATTGGGCCACAGCAAAAACACTGGATAATATTTAGTCAAAATTTGGGGGAGGGAAAATTGAGGGAGATAGGCAAAATGAATAAGAAGGTGGATGAAGGGGAATGGAATTTAGATGATTACCTCCAACTATTTAGAATCCCTGGGATATGAAGTATATGAACAGGTGTGAGAATGTTCACCACTGAGTAAAGGGTAGCACTTCACTTTTCAAAGAAGGCTGGAGAGCCTGCTAGAGGTAAGTGCATTATGAGGTACATAGTAAGATGGGAGATCTCACTTTTCTATGTCTCTTCTCAAAGAGTGGAGATTAGACAGAAAAGAGTGGAGCAGGAAATTAAAGTTGAACCCAAGGAGTCTGGAAATCAGAAAGGAACAGGAACTGATAGATTCTTTGAACTGGGGAATTGGCCTTGAGGGGGATGGAAGATGCTCAACCTGACCCCCTTCTCTCTTCCCTTATGGGACACATTCTGCCCATTAAGTATTTGTATATAAATCCAATTTCTGACACTCAGTAGCTATGAGATACTAAGTTATATATCTTCTCTCTCTTTTAGTTTCTAATTTCTAAAATGGGCATAATTATAGTTTCTAACAAAGAGGGTTGTTGTTGCAAAGCTTAAATAAAAAAAAATTTGTAAAATGCTTTGCCAAACCTAACGTGTCATGCAAGTATCAGCTATTATTGTTATCCTAATGGAAATGGCCAGGATGTACATTCATTTGATCAGAAAGTATATGCCAGGCCCCCATGGTGCACCTGGCAGAAGCTGAATCACCAGCAATGTTCCATTTTACTACTGGATGGAATGGCAAGCATTGAGAATATTTCTGAGGGGCTGGTTTTTGGCAAAGTAAAAAGCCAATGATGCTGTGATATAGACCATATCAGTATTATTTCCCTCATCCCCCATCTTAAAGAATAGAAAACTGTTTTGGCAAAAGTATGGGAAATGTTCTGGATTTAGAATAAAGTTAAGACTGAGGTTTGAATTCTGGCCATGCCATTTATTATCTGCATGGGCAGGGGGAAATTTCTTTCACTCCCAGTTCCTCGTTTATTTATTCGTAAAATGAACCTCCAACTCTAAATCAATAATTTTATGTAGAGGATGGAACTTATACCAAGGTCATGTTCTCCAGGCTAAACAATTTTAACTCCTCAGGGAGATCCAAAAGATGCAAAGATGAAGCCAGAACTCCTCAAGATTCCAGGATTGTTTCTGGAACCATTATTCTGTCTCTTTCCAGCTCAGGCCATTTGGAAGAGATTACCATTACCCTTGGTCCCCTCTTGTTCAGTATTCTAAGCAATACCTGATAGTGTGAAGAGGGAATTGTTTGTAGATGTGCCTCCTACTTTTTAGTACTACATGCCTGACATCCCTTTCTTTCCCCACTTTTCCTCCCACTTTCCTATAAAGTGGGACAAGTTTCACTGTGAAACAAAATATGTCTAATATCCTATCTTAGAACCAAATCTGATGAGAGTAAGATTCATGCAATGCTCATCCTTCTCCCATCTTTCCCTCAACTATAATAGGTTTTTTTTGGCCTCTTCATGAGATGTAATTTCCCTTATTTTACCTCTTTTTTCCTCTTTTTCCAGTATGATCTCCTTTCTACCTCTAGATTCTTTTTCATATTATCAAAATTAAATCAAATTATACCCACATTCTCTAAATATACCCATAATATAAATATAATTCTCAAGAGTTCTTCCCTTTTTACCTTTTTATGCTTCTCTTGAGTTCTGTGTTGGGAGATCATATTTTTTTTTTCTTCAGATCTGGTCTTTTCATTAGAAATAGGTGGCATTCACCTGTATCATTAAACATCTATCTTCTTCTCTGAAAGATAATGCTCATTTTAGCTGGATTATCTTATTCGTGGCTATAATCTAAGCTCCTTTGCATTTCAGAATATCAGATTCCAGCCCCATTGATCTTTTAAGGTGGAAGCTTATAGATCTTGGGTAATCCTAATTGTGGTTTTCTGACTGCTTGCAATATTTTTCCTTGGTGTGATAGTTCTGAAGTTTAGCCAAGATATTCCTTGGGGATTTAATTTTGGGGTCTCTTTCAGGAGTTGATTGGTCAATTCTTTCGATGCCTATTTGACCTTCTGATTCTAAAACATCAGAGCAGTTTTCTTTTATGATTTCCTGTAAGATGGTGTCTAGGTTTGTTTTTTTTTTATCATGGCTTTCAGGAAGTTCAATAATCCTTAAATTGTCTCTCCTAGATCTATTTTCCAGGTCAGTTGTTTTTCCTAGGAGATGTTTCATATTTTCTTCTATTTTTTTAATTTTTTTGTTTTTATTTGACTGATTCTTGAACTCTTGTTGAATAATTCACTTCCATTTGTTCAATTCTAATTTTTAGTGTATTATTTTCTTCAGTTACCTTTTTAAACTTTTTTTTTTTTGTAATTGGCCAATTGAATTTTTTTGTTCACTGCATTCTTTTTCCATTTCACCAATTTTGTTTTTCAGTAAATTGGCGTCTTTTTTTATTTCTTTTGTAGGGCATTGTATGCTTTTTCCATTCCTTCTTGCAATGATCTCACTTTATTTCCCCATTTTTTCTAACTCTTTTTTGAGATTCTTTATGCAATCTTCCAGGAAAACCTTGTGAAATGGGGACCGGCTCATGTCTCCCTTTTTGGCTTCCTCTGGAATTGCTTTACCTTCATGAACCTCAGGATCTGAGGTCTATTCTTCTCTTGCATATGGTGAGAGTTCCTTTTTGTTTTTTATTCATTTTTTAAGGCTTGAAGTCTGTTCAAGCCAAAGGAGCAACAGCTGCTTTAATTTGCCCTGGGGCAGTTCTGTTGATTGATTTCCAGTGCTGGGTAATGGTGGCTGGGTCTGGCTTTTCCTGAGACTCAGTTGTTTACAATCTACCTTTTACAAAAGGCAAATCTGCCAAACCACCTGCCCACAATCAGGGCAGCATGGCCTAAGAGGCTCACAGAAGCTTCCCAGGTATTTAGAAACTGCAAGGGTCTGAGTCCCGGCCTGGCTTCCTGCCCTGTTTCCCCATGCTGCCATCTGGGCTCGGCAGACTGTCCCCTTGCCTGACTGAAACAGACCTATTCTGACATTCTTCCAAGGTAACTTCTTCTAGAAATGTGTTGTACTACAAATATTTGGGGGAGCTTTGACTCCAAAACCAGTTTAGAGGCTTCATCTGCTGTTCGTCTGAGAGAAGGTCAGAGGAGGTCACAGAGAGTCGTGTCTGCTCTCCACCATTTTGGCTCTGCCCCTTCTGCCTATTTATTTCTTAATTGATTTGGGTATGTTGTCTTATTAGGCAACTTTTTACTTGTTCTGTGTCTAAATCTTTAAAAAAAATCCACCAACTCATATTACAGCTTTCTACTGAAAAATTTTATAATATATCTTATATAGAGATGCATAATAAATGCCTTTGGTCCTAGGAAGGATAGATAAGACAATGTAGGTGAAGCTCTTAGTTTCTTGGGAAAAACAAAAGGCATTAGTTAAATTGCAAGCAGGCATAATTATTTTCGTAAAGGTTGAAAGAACAATGAGAAGACCTGGTTATCCATTCACTTAGTTGGCAATTGTAATACCTTGGACATGGGTCACATCCTGATGTCTGTTTGATCATAAACACCTGTTCCCTGAAGCATCCTGCAGTTTGCTCCATTTTCAAAGGACTGATGGCAAATTTAAAATTCAAATTCTTATGAACAGCAGCAAAACTGTAGCTATAAAAGTGTTTTCAACTCCAGCGTTTTAAATGAAGGTTAATTTTCTGATAAAATGGAAAATGAAGGAAAAATTGTCTCTCTGTATGCAAGCATGGCTTAGAATACTGTAGCTCAATTAGATGGACTGATTGTGCAAACAATCAGCTCCATGTCCTGTTAAACTTCTCCTTTTCAAATTAGGAAGCTTTTCTATACTGAGATTAGCAGTGGTATTAAGGGTACAACAGATAAAAGATTCATCTCTGCTAGGAGGAAAATTTTAACATAAGAGGGGTTCAGAAAGAAATAGGAAGTTCTTAAAATCCCACGGCATATTCAAGGTTATTAAAGAATCATCCAGAGTGTAAATTAACTTACTAGACCCAGAGGAAAAAAAAGTTATTATTATTAGCAGATAGGAACATACTTCTTCTAAAATGAAATTCTGTTTCAAGCATCTAAAGCAGATCCAAGTCAAGCTATTATTTGAATTACTAGTTGTGTCTGAAGAGAATATAAAACAAAGGATTTCTGTTCTCTTGAGTTTGTGTACAGGAGAATGAAAAAAGGAAAAAAAATCTACTTCTCAAATTTTATTGTAAAAATCAAGTCAACAAGCATTTTTTAAGTGTCTACTATATATCAGGCACCATGCTAAGTGCTAGGATACAAAGAAATGCAAAAAGCATCTCTGGCCTCCAAGGGGCTCATGATATAACCAGGTAAATAACATACGAACAACAATGTTCAATGTATGTATGTGTATATTTGTAATGTATACACACATACAGACATGTACATAATATTATACACACACACACATATATATATAGATATAGATATATAATAGATATATTTAAATGGAACAGCAAGGAAGCCATATGGAAGGGAGTAAGGTATGAGAAGACTGGAAATATAGGAAGAGCCTAACTTATTTTCATAAGGCTTTAGATCCAAGCAGATGATTTTATGTTTTATTGGAAGATAAGAGAGAACTATTAGAATTTATTGAAGGGAGTCAGAGCAACATGATCTGCCCCGAGCTTTGGGGAGCTGTTTGATAGCTGTATATAGGATGAATAAGAGTGAGGAGAGATTTAAAGAAGGAAGGTCAAGCAGAATGATGTTATAATTATCCAAGTGTGAGGTGATGAGGTCCTGTGCCACGGTTGTCAGTGTCAGAAGAGAGAAGGGGGTCATTACAAGAGAGGATGGAAAGGCAGAATTGACAGAATTTAGCAACAGATAGGACATAGAAGAAAAAGTCAGGAGTTGAAAAAGATATCTAAGTAGCAAGACTAGGTGACTGGTAGGAAGATCATGCCTTCAGCAATTGTATTTGTTCTTAGTTTTTGAAGAGGAACAGTATTATCACAGAATCATGGTTTGTCTTGAACATTAATTGGATTTAAGTAAGCCAGAGTTGACCAAAGTTATTAGCCTCATCCTCTCTTCCAGAGTCCTCAAAGTCCAGTGACAAGACAAAAATCATGTTGACCTGAGATGGCTTGTAATAAGAATAGGAAGTTAAGAAGAAGGCTAGATTTTGGGGAAAAGATAATGAGACGAGTTTTTGTTATGTTGAGCTCAAGATATTTGTTGGACAATGAAATTCAAATTTTCCAATAGTCAGAAGGAAATAGAATATTGAAGGTCAAGAAAGAGGTTTGGCTAACATACTCACAAGATTAGAAATGATAACTGAATCCATAGGAACTTAAGCCACCTCCAAATTAAATAGTTTTTAGGGAGAAGATAAGAGATTCTAGGATAAAACCTTAGGGAATACTAGAGGTTAGTGGATAAGACCTGGAAAACAATCTAGTAGAAGAGAAGGGGCTGTCAGACAACTAAGGAAAGAACCAGAAGAGAGTGATCATTTGAAATATCAAAGCCAAAATTCCCTTATTTTTAAAAAAACTATTCACTTTTAAAGAAGAAAGATATTTGTTTTTGGAGACAGAGGACCAGTGTTTGGATCCCAGATATGCTCAAGTTACTTAACTTCTTTCAGTTTTGATTTCCTCATCTGTAAAACAGGGTTAGTAATTTGCCCATCTCTTTTCTCATGGGCATTTGCCAGAATTTATAGGGCCAAAGGTCATAGGATCATAGATTTTAGAGCTGAAGGTACCTTGGAGAACAAGTTTACCCTCTCATTTTACAGATAGAAAACTGAGGACCTCCCCCAACCCTCACACTTCCCTCCCTCCAAAAAGGTTAAATAATTTGTCTAGGGTCACACAGTTAGTAAATATCTGAGGCAGGATTTGCACATAGGCCTTTCTGACTGAAGGTCCTGCTCTCTGAGATAATATGTGTAAATTGCTTTGCAAATGTTAAAAGGCTTAAAAAATGTCTAGCTGTGGTTATGATTTCCTTGTTTTCATATGATAGTCCCTGGAATGACTGAAGAAAGAATTCCCATGACTCCACTTCAGAGAGAAAAGAAACTAAGTTGAACTGTGATGAGGAAACTGTTTCCCATCTGTTCCTATCCTGGTCCTATGTTCTGGGTCATTTACAAAGACTTGTCTGGTTTTGGGAAACAGAAAAGGCTGGTCAGCTTTGTCTTCTCTCCAGTAATAATTTACAGTCAATCCTCCCTAGAGTAAACATTTTTTCAGTCCCAGTAAGTTACATGGTGTGTGGGGGGGGCATGCTTAAATATTTTTCACATGCACTATCAACTTCATTGCAAGCATCAGAAACTGATGTTTAATAGATTGCCACTAATTGTCTCATTTGTACTATATCACCACTGTATTATGATATATAGAAAGCAGGAACATTTGAAATAAGGACTTAGCATATAATCAAAAACATATAAAACTCCAGAGATCAAATCACAAGTCTTATGAGATACATAACACAGTATGTATATGGAGCCATGTGATATGTTTAATGTTGTATATTAGCTATATAACCACAATTGCATATTATGTAACAAAACTTGCTAGTCATGAACAGCACATAGGAACATATGGCACAGTTCTATACAAGGCACATTTTTCATGCACACTAGCAATGATCATTGCCTGACTATTTTTTTTCTTAGTACATCATTATCATCTCTAAGATCTTAGACCATAAGCTTCTAGAGACCAGGACTTGTTTTTGCTTTACTTTCTATCTTCAGTATTTAAAAGAAAGCCTGACACTCCATCAACCCTTAATAGATAGTTATTGCAAGATTATTAAGTAAGGTTGGCAAAATAGGATTCACAATTCTAATGTGATCCCCTGAGTTTGTGTATAACTCCAGGTAATTATCACCATCTATAGACTGACTGCTTTGAAATACTAAGCCTGTGAATGTCTAGGATGGTTGTTGTTTGCTCTTTGTTTTTGAAGAGGACCAATGACATCACAGGTGATCTGTTGACTTGCAAGTGAATTGGATTTAAGTGAGTCAGCATCATCAGCCCCCCTCTGTCTTTATGAATCGGGAAAATCTCATAGCAAGACAAAAGTCAAGCTGACCAGAGATGTCTCAGAATATGATGGATGATCCTGGCAACTTCAGTGTGTGAACAAGCTTTAAGTGCTCTATAGTATTTGCTTCAGCCCAGGATTATTATGACTGTGAATACCCTCTCTTCCTTAGAGGAAGCATTATAACATGAAGATTAGGTAAGAAAAGAGAAAACTATTCCTTTCATACATAGAGCTTCCCTTGTGGTTATGGTGGATTTAATTGAATTCCTTGACTATGGTAACTACCAACAACTTTTACTTTATCTAAATCATCATTTTTTTAAGAAGTAGAATATATATGTGGCTCCTTGGGGAGATTCTCCTTCCTACCACATAGATCCTTGCATTGGCACTGAGTTTCTTCCTCAAATTATTTTTCCATTTGGATGGATCCAAAGTTTGTCTGGAGAATCACCAAAATTAAATTTCTCTGCATTTGCTCTCAAACTAGAGAATATGATTCTACTTCATTGCTTTCAGCCAGGATTAGCAGAGATATTCAGGGTGTCTAAATATCAACATTAACACATCAGAAATGCTCTTTGAGTTCCAGGTTGGAGGTCTTCATGTTGTCTGGTGACCATAAAAGAAAGTGGGACAAGTGGAACAAAGATCATCACCCTGCTCTCTCTATTTTCCCTTTCTCTGTTCCCTTTGACTTTCTCCCTCCCTCCCTCTTTCTTCTTCTCCTCCTCCTTTTTCTCCTCCTCCTCCTCCTCCTCTTTTTCTTCCTTCTCTTCCTCCTCCTCCTTCTCCTTGTTTCATGTAGACCTTAAGTCTTCCATCTTAGAAGTTAAACATATAATAAAGGCCAACTTTAAATGCTACTGCACTAATTGATGGGAGTCTTTTTGAAAGCGTAGGATCTTGGATACAGAGCTTCAAAGGACTTTAGAGGTCATTTAATTATGAATTGGAAAAAATAGCCTAAATCCCTTTACATCATCCATCTGTTGTTTCCAGATCTGTTCTTTAGAGCCAAACAGAATGAGACAGTGAGATGTCCTACTGAGTAAGAACATTGGTCCTGGGATCAAACCTGAGTTTAAATCCTGCTTAAGATACTTAATACCTGTGTGACATTGGGCAAATCTTTCACCACATTTTTTTGTGAATCAAGTGAACAATCATTTATTAAGTGCTTAATATGACTGTCTTCCAAAGTTTGGAAATAGAATTCTGAGCAAAAAGAAAGATAGTTCCTACCTCAAGGTACAAAGAAGAGACTGAAAGTGAAGTTAAAACATGAAAGTATCCACACATAAAAGCATTGTAGAGAAAGTCCTGGAGAATCAGAAGTGTGGTCCAGAGACAAGTGAAACATGGCTGGCCTAGGAATTCCCCTTAAAATAGAGGTTCTGGGAGAAACACAGCCAATCAGATACAGAGTACAGGGTACTTCCAGTGTGTGGAGTCCAGGAATAAAGTAGGCTCTCAGAGTCAGGAGGTTTGATGGCAGTGGTAGGTCATTATGCTCACACAATATATGTAATGTGCTTTGCTAATCTTAGAGCATTATATAAATACTAGCTCTTATTATATTAGATGTTAAATTCCTATTCTATTTCATAGGCCTTTAAATATATAAAGATAGTTTCTCCCTCCTTTCACTTCTCCCTTTTAGCCCTTCTTTTTTCCAGATGAAATATCCCATTTGCTTCAATCTACCCTCAAATTTCATAATCTTGAGTTCCTTCATCATCCTGAATACTCCTCTGAATGCTCTCCAGCTGAAAAAAGGAAAATGAGGCCCAGAGGTCATGAGATTTCCCTGAAGTTCTGGGGCTAGTTATTGGTAGAGCTCAAACAAGAACCCAAGTGTCCAGACTCCTGGTGAAGTAGAATTTTATTCTGTCCCTTCTTGGGACATCATTTTAAAAACTAAAATTTCAGTTTTTCGAAGATAAATGCAACAAAAAGAAAGCCAACGAAAGCATAATTACTGGCATCAGAACCAGGAACATGGACAACAAAAAGAACATTATAATTGGAATTCCATTGAAAATAAAACTCCAACTTCTTCTATAACTCATCTTAGGATGCTAAAAAGTCTTTGTAGAATTCTTGGCTTTGGAATTGAAAGGGAGCTTAGAAGTCATCTTGACCAAGGATTTTTACTTTTTGTGTGTGTCAAAGAGAGACCTCTTTGACAATCTGTAAAGCCTTTGGACTCTCATAATGATATTTTAAATGCATAAAATAAAATACATAGGATCACAAAGGAAACTAATTAAAATAGCCATTCAAAATTAAAAAAAATAAGTTCATAGACCCTGAGTAAGGACTGGGATATAGTCCAAATTCTTTATTTTTCAGAGGTAGAAAGTTAGACTCAGGAAAGTATATTTATAGAAGGTCACTCAATTTATAAACAATGTACTTGGGATCAAGAGTCATGGTCTTTGACTCCAAGACAATACTCTTTTCTGTACACCACCTGGAGCTAATGCCAGATATTACATGGACTAAAATGAACCAAATCAAAATTGTCACTAAACAGTAATGCAAGATTACAACCCTTGTACCAGTGCCAAGTCAATACATTTTATGATTTTATAAGTTAAAGGCTCAAGTTAGAGATTAGAAAAATATTTTAAAAGAAAAATAAGTATATGATACAATTTTCATGGAATGTTTTTCTAAAGAAGAGCAAAGAGTCAGGGTATTTCTCAATGAAGTTTCCAAGTTATTTATACAGAGAAAAAATTAGCATTCTTACCAGCACAGATATTGGTTTCTGAATAGGAATGCTATCTGGGAGTGAAAGCAACATTCCCTTTAGTGTCTTTGTCACTGTTCACATTACAACTGAACCATGGATTCTGGCAGGAGATGTGGAAGAAGGGGAAAGCTGAGCCTGCCTCTGTGGTTGAGAGCTGGATCACCAGGTTTTTATTATGAATCCTCTTATGATTGGGAACTTCCTAGACTTCTCTTCAGCCTTCCTTTTTCTTTTGTTCTCTTTCTCCTTCATTCTCTTCTTCTACCTAAATGAATTCCCCTTGTCCTTTCTTCTATCCACCTAGTCTTGCCACCATATTTTCCTCCTACTTTATCTCATCAGATCATAAATACAGACCTGGAGGTCTTAGAAGCCATTTGATCAACGAAGAACTGAGGTACAAAGATGACTGGACCAAGACTAAACAGATAACATGTTCTAGAGTTAGGACTTGGACCTGGTTCACCAACCTGGCAAACCATTCTAGTATCTGCCAAGAAAACCCCAAATGGGGACACAGTCAGACAAGACTGAAACAACTAAACAACAGCTACTGATTCCATATCCAATGCCCTTCCTACTATACTCGGATCACTCATAGCAATCATAAGAGCTAGATGTAATAGTTATTATTTTCTCCTTTTTTTCAATTAATGAAATGAATTCAGGGAAGTTAATTGACTTGCCCATATCATGCGGCTAATATGAACATGTAAGGAAGCTGGGATTCAAACACAGATCTTCGGATTTGGAATTCCATTGATAACCCCTTCCCTCAGGACCTGCTGCTTTCCCACAGTCAATTGCAAACTTGTACATATAATGATTGATTATCTGATATGGACATGCTATGTTAGTAGTAATTCCAATCAACCTCTTGGGACATAATGATACTCTATCATGGCCTGAATTATAGTGTTCTTCTTCAGCCCCCACCTTTAGCAAAGTGATAGAAGGTAAAGAACTAGAATATGCAGGCCAGAGCTTCTTAGGCATCTAAGATTTCTAGAGGTTCATGAAACTGAATGGAAAAAATATTTTAAAAAAAATTCACTAATTTCTAACTGAAAGGAGAATTTGCTTCAATTTTGAATGTAAGGCAACAGACCACAATAGTTTTAGGCTTCACTACTCTCCCAAAGGGGTCCATGACACGCAAAACATTAAGAATCTTTGAATGGTCCTATCCACTCATTTGTAGAAGAGTAAATCGAGGCCAAAAGAACAGATATCCTTCCCAAGGTTATATTTTTCCATTGAAAATAAAACTCCAACTTCTTCTATAATTCATCTTAGGATGCTAAGAAGTCTTTGTAGAATTCTTGGCTTTGGAATTGGAAGGGAACTTAGAAGTCATCTAGACTAGGGATTTTTACTTTTTGTGTGTGTCAAAGATAGACCCCTTTGACAATCTGTAAAGCCTTTGGACTCTCATAATGATGTTTTTAAATACATAAAATAAAATACAAAGGATCACAAAGGAAACTTATTAAAACAGCCATTCAAAATGAGTGAGAGATTAATAACTCAAATCTATACTCTTACTCCCCAAATCTATCTTTTCTCCAGGGACACAAGTTCTTTATGAAAAGAAGAGACAACATATTGAGGAAATATGTCAAGTATTAAATAAAGATATGTCTTTGATGACTAAGCACTATGCTAAGGGATGCAGATGAAAAGCCGAAGGAAGGATTGAGAACCAAATAAGTAGTGCAATAGAAAAAAATCGTGTCTTTGGAGTCAGAGGTCCTGGGTTTAAATATCTCCTCTACTACTTCTTGCTTTTGTGGCCTTTGCAAGGATGCCCTCTCATCTTCCTTTTCTAAGTCATGAGATGTTTGGGCTAGCTGTTGTCTTTGCTCTTTTCTTAGATCAACCCTTTAATCTGCAAAGTTATGAAAACATAAAACCTGGAATTCTAAATGGGTGTCAGTACAACAGAGGCTATCAACTAGTTTAGTGGCAATCCAGTGAGTCAAAGCATTTTTATTCCAGAAACCAACTGCAAAGCTTCCTTCATGGAAAACCACACAGTGCAACATTGTTCCTTAAAAAAAAACAGAACAAAAAATTAGTTTTCAAAGGATATTCCCGGACCCCAGTGCAAAGGGTCATAAATTAAATTGAAATCAGTCACATTTATGATCAGGTTGTTAAAAAGCTGTAAGTGTTATGAATTTATGACACTGTGTTCATATTCAGCTGTTCATTGCCTCTGCTTCTAGGTCTTTTTATCCTGTGTAGGATAAAATTTATATTTGTGGGTAAGATCATTATAAATCTTTTATGGACCACAAGTGCAATTTTAAATGTTTGCAGGCATGGAGAACTATGCCCATGAGATATCGACTATTTCATAGATTATGGTTTTGTATAACTGGCAACTCCCCCAAAATGAACTTTTCAATGATAATCCATTCACACTGTATTTTGAACCTTAAAAACAACAAGAAAAACAAAGTTTATTGTAGAAAAGGAAAAGAGTCAAAGCAACTATAGTCAAATTTTGTCTTCCCCTCCCTGTTTAACCTCAAACAAATCATTTAACTTAGATTTTCAAGTTTCCTCACCTGTAAAATTTGGTGGTTGGAAGAAATAATGATAATTACCTTTCAAGTAGTGCTGGAAAATTTATAAAGCACTTTTAAGAAGGCTAGTTCACATGCCTCACAATAAACTTAAGAGATAATATTATTAGCCCTGTTTTCCAGATGTGAATATTAAATCTCAGAACAATAAAGTGACTTACTTGTAATCATATAGCTAGTATGTGGAAGGATCTTGTTTTTCTTGGGCTCTAGTCCACCACTCTGCTCACTTTGTTCTACTGATTTCTAAGATCCCTTCTTCTAACTTTAAATGCTATTTTAAAAAATTAATTTTGGAGGCAATTGGGGTTAAGTAACTTGCTGAGGGCCACACAGCTAATAAGTATCTGATGTCAAATTTTAACTCCTGACTTTATCCACTGTGCTACCTAGATGCCTCTAAATGATATGATTTTTAAAGACTATTGGCCTAGACACTATATAGTGTAGCTGAGAAGAATATATTTACATATTTGTGTTTTATGATTATTCATAATAGTGCCAAAGAATGCCCTTAGATATTCCTCATCTGTAAAATGGGAATAACCTCCATATCCTAGGATTGTTGTAAGGCTTAAATGTGAAAAGATGCATTAAGTTCTTTGCAAACCTTAAAGCACTATATAAATGTTGTTGTTGTTGTTGTTGTTGTTGTTGTTGTTGTTATCATCTGGGACCAGCTCTCAAGGTGGTCCCCACATTGACATCTAAATGAGTTGAGTTTAAATTGGACCACTTCTTATTCAGGCAGTGTGTTTTGTTTATTTTTTCATGACTAATCAGTGGTGAGAACCTTGGCCTAAAATGAGCAGTGACTGGTTTGCAGTTGCCTCATTATTGTCAGCATCCTTGACATAGAACTTTTGTGTCAGAAATTGGAAATGTTATCATCAAAGACCTTGCCTATTTGTGGAAATCCTTTCAAAAAAAGTCATGAAATATCGTCTCACTAGTGACATGAGGACTTTAGGCAACAGATGATACAGTTGATTGTTCTATCTAGGTCTCTTACCATTGTTCTGTTCTCTGTAGAATCAACAGAAAATGTTCCCCCCCAAAGATACCAGTAATTTCTTAATGAAGAAATATGAAGGTCTTTTCTCAATTCAGTTCATTATCCAGCTTTCATTAAATATGTATGTGTGTTCCCTGACTCACTCTTAAGAACCCTTCTCCATCTAAACTCTCTCTTGAGAGTTTCTCCTGAATTATAACCACAATGGAAATGATTTATAGAAATATCTATGTAGTCCCAACCTCTCCCTCAAGGTTCAATTTCAGATCACCAATTGTCTACTGGATATTTCAAACCAAATAGCCTAGAGACATCTCAGGCTCAACATGCCCAAACTATTACTGTTTATCTTTCCCCTCAAACCAATCCTTTTTTCCCTTAATTTTCTTATTTTTGTAAAAGTTATTTCTTTTCTTTCAGACTCAGTGATCTTGATGTTAACATTTATTCCTCTCTTTTTTCTCAACTCACATATCCAATCAGTTTCTAAATTTTACTCTCTTCCTTAAAAGTATCTGTCTCTTGCTCTGATTCTACTTACATAACCACCATCTTGGTCAGGTCTCCATCACCTCTTGCCTAGACTTGCCATCGCCTTCTAATTGATCTTGCTTCAATTCCTTTCTTACTCCAGCCCATCTTCACACAACTACCAAAGAGAATTTCCTGAAGCACAGTTCTGAATATGTAATAGTCTCCTACTTAATAAACTCCAGTCACTCCCTAGTACTGTCACAATAAAATATAGACTCTTCTACTTATCATTAAAAATCTTTCACAGAAATTTTCAGATGAAGAATTTAACACAATTTCTAATCATATGAAAAAATACGCTAAATCATTATTGATCAGAGAAATACAAATTAAGACAACTATGAAGTACCACTACACACCTCTCATATTGGCTAAAATGACAAGAAAAGATAATGAATATTGGAAAGGGTGTGGGAAAACAGGGACACTAATACATTGTTGGTGGAGTTGTGAACTGATTCAACCATTCTGTAGAGCAATTTGGAACTATGACCAAAGGGCTATTAAAGTTTACATATCCTTTGATTCAGCAGTGTTTCTACTGGGCTTGTATCCTAAAGACATCATAAAGGAGGGAAAGGGACCCAGATGTGCAGAAATGTTTGTAGCAGCCCTTTTCATAGTGACAAGCTATGGTATATGAATGTGACAGAATATTACTGTTCTATAAGAAACTATCATCAGGATGATTTCAGAGAGGCCTGGAGAGACTTACATGAACTGATGCTAAGTAAGATGAGAAAAACCAGGAAAACATTATATATGGCAATAGCAAAATTATAGGATGATTAGTTCTGATGGACATGACTCTTGTCAACAATGAAGTGATTCAGACCAGTTCCAATGGTCTTGTGATGAAGAAAACTATCTGCAACCAGAGAGAGGACAGTAGGAACTGAATGTGGACTGCAACATAATATTTTCACTCTTTTTATTGTTGTTTGCTTGCATTTTGTTTTTTCTCATTTTTTCCTTTTGGATCTGATTTTTCTTGAGCACCATGATATTTGTGAAAATATGTATAAAACAATCGCATGTCTTTACCATATATTGCATCAATGGCCAGCTGGGGGAGGAAGGGGAAAGAAGGGAAAAAATTAGGACACAGAGTTTTGTATCCATATATATAGTTTGAAAATATTATACAATTATATATATTTATTCTATTTAATTAAATTATAATTTACAAATTAAAAAAGAAACAAAATTTAATATTAAAAAGATAAGCTTAAAAACAAAAGAAGACATTAATGCTACCTTACAATATTGTCATAATTGTTTTTAATAACATTTTATTTTTCCCCAGTTACATGTCAAGAAATCTTTTGGCTTTCATTTTTATAAGGTTTAAAGCTTCAAAATTTTCTCCAGAGCTTCCTCTCATCCCTACTTCCAAAGATGGTAGGCAGTTTGACCTTGTCTATACATGTGTTATGTGAAACATCCATATTAATCACAATTGTGAAAGAAGAAACAGATGATCAAAAGAAAAAAACAAGAAAAAAATAAGTAGAAATAATATGCTTCAAAAAAAATAAAAGCCTTTCACAATCTGGTTCCAACTTTTCCTTCCAGCTTCATTCTTCTCATGGCCTCCTTTCTGTCATAACACATGATCTTCCATATCTCCTCTCTGTGCCCTTGTACTGACTGTCCCTGGTTCCTGAATTGCACTCTCCTTTAACCTGCAACTCATAGATTTCCTCTCCTCCTTTCATATAGAACTCAAGGAGGATTTTCTACATGAAATCTTTCTGGATCCCTGCAACTGCTAGCATCCTCCCTCTCTAACTACCTTTAATTTATTCTGTTTTTATTTTGTGTATTTCTAGCATATACGTACATATGTATATATATTCTGATAGAACATAAGCTCTCTGAGAAAAGGGGTTGTTTCATCCTTTCAATTTGTATATCTAGCCTTTAGGACAGTGTGTAACACATAGCAAGTGCTTAATAAATGCAAGTTTATTGATCTATGTAGTATGAAACATGGAATTTTCAGAGTTGAAAGAAAATAGGCTTTAGATAATACAATCTGTGCTATTGCAGTTAAAAGTAAACTTCCAGATTACTTGGTCCCAAACTCACTTTGTAGGGGAGGAACTGAGACTTAGACAACTGGTGCAACATCCCATTGATGAAACAGCTGATCAATAAAAAAAATTAGGACTACAAGGCAGGCTGCAGTTTCATTTTGCTTCTTTTTTTTCCATTTATCTCTCATGATGTTAAGACAAAATTTTTCCTTCTGTTGTTAGCTCACATATAGCACTTTAATTTGTGCTTTTCCAGTAATATCCATTTTCTCTCCTGCTTATAACAGATTTAGCATGATGTCATGGAAAGACAATACATTTGGAACTCAGAAAAGCTATAGGCTTCTTTTCTGGCTTTGTGGCTTATTGTCTGTATGAATATGAGCAAATTGCTTTAACTTATAGCACTTTAGAGAAAGGAGTATCTTTACCTACTTTAAAGGGAAAAAAACTGAGATGAGATATGTGAAAAACCATGTATTAGATTTTTAAAAAGTGTTCTTATCTTCTCTGGCCTTAATTTCTGAGTCTCTAGATTTTTTAGATTTTGTTAGATGCATAACTCAATTGTCCTGATATAAACAACAAAACAAAAAACCTCCCAAATTTCTTATTTCCTTATTTAAAAAAAAATCCACTTAGGGTTGGCCTAGGACCTAGAAAGAATTAGAAGTTTGTAGCATTTATGGGGATTTTTTGAGGGGATTCTGGGCACAGTTTCCAGTATCCAAATGACTGTCTTAATAATAGTCATTTCATCATTATAGCAACATTTCTTTGGATTTTAGTATCTTTTGGTCTTTAAGAACCCCTTATTAAAATACAAATTCCCTGGGAGGTGATAATAGCAACAATAATAATGCCTGAGTTTTCTATACTGCTTTCTGATGTACAGAGTACTTTTCCTCTTGATAACTCTGTGTGAACGGTAATGAAAATACTATTAGTAACAAGGGCAGTTCATTTTTGCTTTTGGAAACATCAGAACAAAGATTTAAACTGAGATCTTTTGACTTCCAGAGAAGTTCTTTCTTAAAATCTAGACAATAGAAAGATCTGTGTGACTTTTAGGTTGGCCATTTCCCTTTTCAGTGTAAAAGTAAGGTCAAGTGTCATCCCATTTTAGCTCATTATCTTAACTTGGTGATAATAGTGGCCATCAATCAATCCAAAGACCTCAGATTGAGTGCACAAAAATATTCATGCCTGAATGATGTGTTTATAAGCTAAAGAACCTTGTCCAGACCCTAGGTAATGATAAATTTTTAAGAGTTGATAAAGGGAGATTATTCTAGACATCTGGGTAAATGTAGAGTTGTAATAAACCCCAAACAAGAACTTTTTGGAGGAGGTTGTGTTAGGGGGAGGTGAATATTCTAATGTTGACCAGAAAAGTTCCTTGCCAACTTATGAGTGTCAGAAGTTAGAGTATCTCATCTTCATATGAGTGTTAGTATCATACACTGGAATGGTAGTAATTTCCATCTTCTTATTGATGTTCTACATGGTGTCACTGCATCAGCTGGCAGTATTGTCTGAATCACTGGAAGCCAATGACAGATCAGACTCGTGGCTCTCCAAGAAGCCTAGCAAAGAACTTACATTGTACCTAAGGGGACCATCTTATACATTCCAAAAATGGGGGAAAAGAATAACTATCACTTAGAAACTGTGAGTTACCCCATGGTTACATATTCCCAGTTTCCTCTGGATTCCATATTTGAAAAAAAAAAGCATAAAAAGACTTTTGGATAACATCTTATACCAACAGTTCTTTTTTATACCATTGTAATAAATGCTACTTTCTAAAAGATATTTAAAGCTGGCTGATTAAATGAATCTTTAACTGATAATTCTGAGGGGAAGACAAAAATGCCTTGAGCCATTGGCTTTAGAGAATCCCTCCAGACCCTCCAATGTTACTCTCCCCAGAATAGGAATATGTAGCTAAGCAATTTAACCTGTAAGAGTGAGAGCTGGGCTAACAATGCCCAATAGCAAACATCAACTGCTTGTAAAATTGAAAGGGATGATCTTTAAAGCTCTTCCTTTTCTGCATCCTATAAAATGTCTTCGTGAATTTATTAGTATATGCCAGAAAAGATTGTCTCTAATATCCTGATTTTAAAATACTAGTAAAGGGTAAGAGATGTTCACTCATATGCACTCAAGAGTTATTCCCCTTCCCCATCACCTATCAATCAGGCTACATTTGTCTCATTTAGAGGTGTATAGAGTCCAGCTTATAGTTGTATAGAGTAAGAAACCTTGAGCTGGAAGCAATATTATAGAGTAACTAGTCAAACCTCTTAATTTTACTAGTGAACAAACTGAGACCCAGAAAGTTCTCATTGGGATTGGAGTTAATTTTGATGAGTCAATGAAATCATAAAAACTGGAGAGTTGAAGGTTTTTAGTGACAACTCTTCCACTAGTTAAGCTAGTGTGATTGTTAATCATCACCACCACTCATAACTACACAGGGTGTTCCAGAAATCTTAGCGCAATTCCATATCTTAGAAGTTTAAAACTGTATTTGGATTTTGGAGGCATCCTATATAATCCTTTAAAGTTCGATTATTCTCACACACAAAGTAGTAGCCAGGGCAGTGAGGTGGCTTAGTGAATGGAGTGCCAGGCCTTGAATCAGGAAAACATGAGTTCAAATATGACCTCAGACACTAGCTGGGAGACCCTGGGCACATCATCTTATCCTGTTTTTCTCAACTTCCTAATTTGTAAATGAGTTGAAGAAGAAAATGGCAAGCCACATCAGTATCTTTGCCAAGAAAACTCCAAATGGGGACATGAAAAGTCAGACATGACTGAACAACAATAACAACACATACAATGTCTCTTTTAAATTCTGTCATCAACAATGTGGGATGGTATTATTATCTCCATAGTAGCAATAAAGGAAAATAAGGAGGTAGAGAAGGGAGTTGATTTGCTGCCCATAGCTAATACATGGAAGAGGTTATTCCTGAAGGTTTTCCTGATTCCAAATTTAGCACACTATCTAGTACTCATTATCTATCTTAGACAAGTTATTTCATCTCTCTGGGCTCAGTTTACCTGTATATTGATATTAACAATTAATAGAATCAAATGCAAAACCAAATACAAACTATATTTGTAAACTATAAAGAATATCAACGTCACCATTACTTTCTTAATCATCCCGGATCCTTTTTTTGGATCAGCATCATCCCATGTGGATTTTTTTTTAGGGGGGGTGGGTGGCAAAACTTGCACTTAAAAGTAATGTGCTTGTCTCAGGAAGTATGCCTGAATTAATTTTCACATGAGGAACTCATTAGTGTAGAATAACAGAGGGCACTGGATTTGGAATCAATAGACCTGGTTTTAAAGCATGCCATTACTCTGTGTGATCTCAGGAAAGGCCATTGTCTTTTGTGGGTCGCAGTTGCTCATCAGTAAAATTAAAGAGTTGGACTAGGTAGTCTTTAAGGTTGTTTGCAAGTCCAAGTTTTAATCTACTGCATAGAACTGGGCTGAACTGGAGTTCTAAACTGCAATGCAGAATAGGCAGACTGATTTTTAGGCATCAAGTAAGGGAATATTTTTGCAGTTATGATGAGGGGAAACAATGAAGCCAGAACAACAAAGGGAGTGCACCAGAGTGTCTTCCCATCTCCAGTGGAATAAATTATCTGAAAAGTGCTGTGGTTAATGTTGACTCAGAATTGGACTCTGCACAGCTGGGATGCTCAGTACTGTTTGATCTGCCCTTTCAAGCTCTGATGATCCCCCTAAATTGCTTTTAATGGACACAAGGCTGCAGTACAGAACATGAGAAGAGCTTGTTATAAAACAATAGAGACAATTTAACCCCCATGCACACCTGTTCTTTGTGGGCTGAGATATTGCCCATAGAAGGGGAGGAGGGAGCAGGAACTAATAGTACAGTTCATGCAGAACTCCAAAGATACTGTTTGCTTATACTTAAAACACCTCTGCTGCTGATTTCAATGGATTTGGTTGGTGATGTGGAAAAGGATAAATTTTTTTCTGGCCCTTATTGCCTCTTGCCTGGACAATTGTTAGGGCATCCTAACTGATTTCTCTCATCCCTGTCTTTCATCCTTTTGACATCTGCAAAACAAAGCTTTCTAAAATACAGATCTGATATGTTTACTCACTGGTTCAAAACTCATTGGTGGTTCTTTATTGTCACTAGGATAAAAACAAAAACAAAAACAAAAATCTCAATTTAGAATTTAGGTTCCCTTGCTTTTGACTTTAAATTAGATTTCCTGCCTTATTTTCCATATATTCCCTTTCACCCATCTATAGTCAAATCAAACTTGATTACTTACTATTGCTTGAATGCAACATTCCTCTAATTATGCTCAGCATTTAGCACAACTTCAAGGCTTAAAATGATATTTGACTAAATGCCCCCCCCCCCCGACCTGAAATGTGTTCCCTTATTTCTGCTTTTCAGCATCCTTTTTTTTCCCTTTAAAACTCATGTTGGCTGTTACTTCCTCGCTGATACTTTTCCTGATCTTACAAAGTTACCTCTTTTTTTCTTAGAACATTTTATCTGATCTTTTCTATTGCTTCTATAATGTTCTACTTTATCATAGATTTTATCTGTGTAGACTGTATAATTCCTGCTCTTGACTCTGAGAAAGAATGGAAGTTCCTTGAGGGCAGAGGCTATTATATTTTTCTCTTCATATCACCAATCCTAATGCAGGATCTCACATTTTTCTCTCTTATATTTTGTCCAATACCAATATTGAAGAGAATTCCTGGTGTGGAAAGTGGTTCTACATGGGCTGATAGCTAATTCATATGTAAAATATGAGTTATCTAGCATACTGAAAGATTGGTCAATGTACATAAATTTAGCTAGTAAGTGTTAGAAATAAGGCTTGAATCCAGATCTTCCAATTCCAATAAACTCCATTGTCTCTCTAATATTTCTAGAATCGAATATAAATACATAAATACACACACATATAGAATATACATACATATGTGTATGTAAACAATTCTTTCTTTTTTTTTACACTCTGTTGTCTATCCAAATTGACTACTTGCTTTTACTTGCATTTGCATAATCTACTCTGCCTTCTTCATCCTTCATTCCATCCTCTAGTCCCCAAAACAAACTTCCTTTTTACCATTATACTACTACTTTCTTCAATTGTCAGCTCAAATACTACTTAATATTCCAGGTCTTTTTTTGGTTGCTGCTAACTACTAGAATTTCCCTTCACTCCCTGAAATTACTTTCACATATACATATACATTTATAAGGATATCTACATATACCTATATATGTAAATATATGCAATAGATGATGTGGTTCCACTAAGATTACATTCATATATACTTGATTTAGCCTTCCCTATTGGATGATCATATTTCTATGTATAGATTATATGCACATTCTATATCTATATTTACCTATATGTATAAATATATTCAATAGATTATATATCATATCTCTATAGATTATATGTGCAATTCATATCTATCTATCTATATATTTACCTATTTCTTGGACATTTTTATATTTACATGTTTTCCTGGATAGAAAATAAGCTACTTGAGGACAGGGATTGTTTCATTTTTGTTTTTGTAAACCTAGTTTTTAGGACAGTGCCCAGTATATAGTAGGCACCTGATAAATGTTTACATATTGACTGATAGATTCTTGACTTTGAGGTCAGTTCTTTATCTACCCTACAAAGTACTTTGATGTGAATTAATTTCATATTAAATACAGATGGGAAGACTTGAATCCTTATCACAGTTCTGCTACTTACTGTCTATGTGACCTGGCTCACCACTGAGTCTCACCTTCCTCATCTATAAAAGAATGGGATTGATGAGATGATCTCTTCTAGCCTTGCATGCTATGGCTATCAGTCACATGGTTATTTTTCAGTATTTAAATGTGAGTCACTTGTACCAGACTACACATTTTGGCACAGGAAATAATTTCTCTATTCTTAAATTCATCAGAAGCAGACGTGTTATAGGGGTATTTGTTATCTATTGTCATCTTTCATTTAATCAGTTTCATGCCCATAGCCACATCTCACTATTGAAGGACAAGGGCATTTTAAATGACCTCAAAAGTAATATTTGTATGTGATTTTTACCTCTGCAGGGCAGAAAAAGAATGCAATAATAACCATTCTCCCATGGGCTTCCCACTCCCTGACACATATGCTTAAAAAGAGTTTCCTTCCTTCCTCTTATTTTTCCAATTGTGTTATGAGGCTAAATGTTTGGTTGGACTTTTCACATAACACATTAGAGACTCTAGTGGAAGAGTAGAGAAAACAGCAGCGTTGGTAGGTAAGTTTAGATGTATTTAA
>JAJPUD010011916.1:29847-50347 GCA_023553655.1 Myrmecobius fasciatus
ATATATATATATATATATAATACTAGCTAAATCTTAATTAAAAATCAGAACACAGATCTTGAAACTGTGCCACATTATCTCTTTTATGGAATCATAGGAACATTGATTTAGAGATAGAATAGAGGCTCCAAATAATCAACTCCAGGCCTATAATTTCTTAAAATCTTTATTGATTTATTCTGCTGTTACATCACTTGCACTTCCCATGATTTCTCAGCCAGACTGTCATCTTTTACAAAAAAGAGAAAAAAAGAGAAAACAAGTTTCATAAAAGCAACAAATATTACAAAAGTCTGACATCATGTAGATTCCACATTGATAGTATTCTACTTTAGTAAAGAAGGAGGGAAGAGTTGGGGAGAAGCATGTCCTTCTATATTTTCAAGCAAGTCCAAGCCTGATCAATATGATACACAACATTCAGTTTCAATTGTTTGTTGTTCTTTCTGTTTACCTGGTCATCATTGTGTATATTGTTTTCTTGGTTTTGCTTACTTCAGATTGATCATTTGATAATCTTTCCCATGCTTCTCTCTATTAATTTATTACAGCTCAGTGATTCCTCTAAGATTACATTCATGTATACTTGGTTTAGTCATTCCCTATTGGATGAATATACCTCTTATTTTATTTGTAGGGAAATAGACCCAAAGAGGGTTTGACTTGCCAAATCATATCAAGCAAAATCAGGATTTAAACTCAGGCACTCTGATTCAAAATCTTGCTTTTTTTATTTTGCCAATTCTTTTGGAAGAATTGGAAGGATTTTTAGAAGTTATTAGTGAAATTGCCTAGGGCATTTAAGGCATAATGAATTGTAGGAATCAGTCAAACATTCCCATATAGTTGAGAAAACTAGCTAAGGAGGATGCTTAAGGTCTCTTGTTTCAGGTCACACACACTCACACACACTATATATATATATATTGTTCACAATATTATGGTTCACTAATAAAATATATCAGTGATTGTGCATTTAATCTCCTAAAAGATCATAATAGAATAATGTACATTTTCATGGTGCTTTGCTTTCAATACAGCCCTGTGAAGTGTATAGTCAGCATGCAGTGTGTCATAAATGTTTGAAATTATAATTAAAACAAGAACAATGGAAGCCTGGACAGGGTTCCTACACAGGTACAGAAGGCAGATTGATCTTCTTACAAAAAGGAAAAGGTGAAATGGATGGAGGAACATCCTGCCACTTTTTCAGGTTATACTAGGGAATGGCATGTTTCCTGAAAAAAAAAAAGCAGTGCTTAAAAAAGAAAATGAAAAGAAGAATCTAAAGAGACAAAGGAAGAAATTGGGCTGTGTCAGGAGATTCAGCTACGACAGAATGTGACACTGAGAAGAAAAGGAAGGAAGACTAATAAACATTCTGATCCATAAAATAGGCATAAGATCTTTTCCATAGAAAGAGAACTTCTCAGGAAGAAATCGCTTTTTGTTTCCCATAGAATTTGGTGCTACTAGGAGAGAGGTCATCTGCTAATGGTCAGAGGAGAAAGAAATGATTACTGGTTAGTCGTTACTATCTGGTGAAAGACAAAGAGCTGGACATTTATAGACCTGACATTACTAACAGAGAATCTGGAAGAAGAAAAAGAACTGGATTTGGAGGCAGAAGACTTGGATTCTAATGTTACTGCTCTTCACTACTTGTCTCACTTTCAACAAGTCTTTCAGTCTCCTTGGACCTCAGTTTTATTATCTATAATTAAAGGGTTTCCCTCATCTTTTCTATATCTAGCTGTATGAACTTATGAACTTTTAAGTCTGCTGTGTGCATCAGGGAGTTGATGACTAACACTAAAGATTGATCCTGCCAGTTGTATCTACCTATTCAAAGAAATTTCATAAGAAGGTCTTCTCTTCACCCTATTTCCTCTAGAACTGACTTCTATTAACACACTACAATATAATTTGCTGCTTCATTAGCCACACATTTCTGTTAACCTGAATTTTGCCTTAACTACAGAGAATCTAGATATTAACTGGAGATAGATAAAAATGTAAATTAACAACAATGTCTGCTTAAATGTAAGAAATTTTCCTATTTGAGGGGGTTCAGACACTACTAACGTATTTATTCTCAACTTTTCAACTAAAATAAATTACCTGAAATATTGATTACTTACATTCATTATTAATAAATTCTTCTTCTGTGACAAACGCTTTGCTAAAAACTGGATATGCACATGCAAAAAAGATAGCTATTGTTTTTATAATCTGAAAGGGAAAGAAAACAGCCCAAATGAAAGCTAAAGAATGGGGAAGGGAGGTACATGGGTATGATGAGTGAGTCCAAAGCTGAGTGGAGAATGAAGAGATAGCTGGGATTGGTCCCTTCCTTAAATGGAAGTTTTTGGAATAACTCAGTGCTCACTCTTCCAATCTGAAAGGTAGGGGCCAGCAATGAAGTGTAAATACCAAGGTTAATTTGATCTTGCAGAAGGATAAAGTTCCTGATGATGACATTCTTGGGAAATATGAGGGAAAAGTCAGGGAGACAAGAGGAGACATTATATTTCCACTAGTCTAAAACAGTTCAATTACTGAAATAAGGCATTACATAGAAATAAATCTAAAGTCCTATATCTGGGTTAAAAAAAATTAAGTATAGGAAAAATAGAAAGGGAGAGCAATGTCTATACAACTCTGTTTTGGAAAGATCTAAAAGTATTTGTGAATTGAAAGTGCTATATTTATAAATAGATGGTGGTCAAAAGAACAAAAGCGATTTTAATTGAAATATCTAAAATAATTTAATTAAAATAATATCTAGACAAATGCTGTCATTTGTAAGAGCATTATAGGTGATACATTGTATGGAGGATTTTGGTAAGCTGGAGTATAACTTAATGTTGAAGGACCTTGAGCTTGGGCCAGACAAGGAACAGATGAAATAACCATAGATGCTGAGTTTTAATAAGAGAAAACTAATAAGGACACAATAGAGATTTTCAAATGTTTGCCTGGGTTATTTTAAGAACTGGTATCTTTTCATTCATTTGAAATATTCAAGCAGAGGCTCATTTATCAGATATATCCTAGGGGACATTCTTTTGGGATCTGGGTTGTATTGGCAACAAGGGCCTTTCAACTCTTGAATTCTGTGATTGTGGCATCACATGAATAAGGGTTTGCCTTATTCTATTTGGCTTCTAAAAGCAGACCTGGGATCACTTAGGTAGTTGTAAAGATTTAGACTAGGTTGCTTTATGCAATAGAAGTAAAGTCCCCATCACTGGAAGTCTTCAATTGGTGTGGAAAAAATTACTACTCAGGTGAAGGTTGGAAAAGGCAACCTCTGAAACCCTTTCAGACTTTGAAAACCTTTGATTCCATGGCAATATGCACATTCTCTATTTTGAGTCTCCATCCACATCCTCCTCTGTAACAGGTACCAGAGAGATATTATGAAGAGATTTCTTTATAAACTACAGAATGCTATTTCATTGAGTTATGATTATCTGAATGTTGTTTCCTTGAGAGTCTGGTCCTGGCCTGGGACTGACCAGATCTCTGAAATTCCAATACTAGCTGACTGGTTGGGAAAGTTTTTCTCTTAGGCTTCCTACTATCACTCAAAGCAGCTTTTGGGGATATAAAATTGTGTGTGAAAATAATTAGCCCTGCTATTGGCTAATTGGCTAATCTGCCACTTAGAGCCTCTAAATAAGGGGACATTGGCTAATTGTACCCGCCAACCACTGATTGCACCTGCAATTAGTTAATTGTGGGTCCAGATTGTGAGCTCCTCATTAATTGTAGGGACTAAAGTGGAGACCACCATTCACATTTCTGCTCTATTATTGCATTGCAAGCATTTGCAAATATGTGATGACCTTGGCAACAGATGGGACAATATCTATAGTTTTATCTGCTAAATACCAGTTGGTTCATGGTGTGATGGAGAGAGCAGGAGGGCTTGAAGTCAGGAGTTGGGATTCTAGGCCAGTTTGTGCTACTGCCAGTTGTGTGAGCTTGAAAAGCAAGCTAGTTCCCTTCTTGAAGTTTATGATTATGTCACAATTCCTTAGCTGGATATTGAAGGTCCTTCACAATCTGACTCCAGCCAACTTGCCAAGACTTATCAAATTCTATGCTGAAAATGGACAACATTTCAGATCACTTGATCTCATTCTACCTTTTCTAATCTTCATGCTTCTGGTCACAGCATTTTCTGTGATATGAATGTATACTTTGCCTATTTCTAGCTATTGTTGTAGCCTTTTCTCTCAAGTACAACCCAAATGCTATGATTTCCATCTTGTAGCCTTGGTCTAGAGATCAAAGATGTTAAGGTCATCTAATTCATCTCAGGCCATCACACTCATTTGACTCCAGTCTTAGTACTGGACTTTGATGGCTCACAAAGAAAGAGTGTGGCTGATGACTTTGTGCAACTCTCCCTTACTTAAATCTAATCCATGTATAAGTCAAGGCACCACCCTGTAATGTCATTGACCCTCTTTGAAAAAATGAAGGAAAAGCAATAGAAGGGCTAGGGGGTTAAGTACCAAAGTCCTCTCAGTGATTTCCTTTATGGAGGGAAGAAACTGGACTTTTTGGCTCACTCCACTCAGCATCTGCTGCTCTGCTTTGTTCCAAGTCCATGAAATAAGATACCCTTAAGCCATGTGCTCCTTGGTCCTCTCCCCTATTTCACTCTCTCCTTTTATTTGTGGTCTCCCTCCATTAAAGTATAAGCTCTTTGAGGGCAAGAATTAATTGTATTTCCAGTACTTAACACAGTGCCTGGAATATAGTATGTGCTTTTCAAATGTTTCTTGACTTGGATTGCTAGGGGTTATAATAAACATCAGGAATACACATATAAACAAAAGTCTCTACTCTCAAAGAGATTATATACTAATGCATAAAGGGGAAGCTGGAAAGTTGAGATTAGGGGAGGAAGACAGGCTGCTGATCAAAAAATGGGGGGCTACAAATAAGTGGTACGATTGGAAATTAAATAAGCATGGCCAACGCCCCTCATAAAATGGTGGTTGGAGCTGAGAATTCATCAATCAGGAGGTCAGTCCATAGAGTTAAAATAACACCAGAGTGGCTTATTCTAATTTCCCTTGGTAGTCTTTTATACAACTGTATCCTTTTCTATTCTCTAATAAATTGTAAGGTTTTTGAAAGCAAGCCCCAGCTGATCTCCATTATGGCATCACTAGGACCTAGTATAGTGCCTTGTTCATAATGGGAGAGGAAAGGATGAAAGACTATTTTTTACTCATTTTATAAAACCAGAGGATTGGAAAAATGATCTCTAACTTTCCTTTCCAGGTCTGACATTCTAAGATCATTCTAGATTTTGTAACATCATAGTTATCCACAAAGGACACTGCTTCTTCCAGTGTTCTTCCAGTAAGAAATTCAAGCATATTGAAAAGGTTCAAAACACCCCAGGAATAATTCACCACCTCAACATTTTTTTTTCATTAAGCTGCTATGACACGAGTATTTTAAGAAGTTCTCATTTTTAATTATTTTTTATAATCATTTTTTTCCCTCTCTCTCAAAGAACCTTGTTAGGAAGTAGAAGGAGGAAGTAGGCTCTAGTATCATTACTAATAGGGAGGATGAAGAGCTGCTTGCAGACAGGATCTGGTCCTTTACATGCAAATTGAAGGCTAGAATGTTTTTCCTAAACTATTCCTGATTACAAGTTCTGAAAGCCCAATCCATCTGTTCTGAAAATTACACCCTTTTACAAAACACTATGTGAATTTTTGGTGGGAATCGCGGGGGAATTTACCAACTCTTGCTGAGTTATTTTTTGTCACCCCCTCTAGTCAGATTATTGAAAAGTAAAAGGTGGTATTTAGATAATTATTATAAGCTCCATTATGACAAAGATCTTGTCTAGAAGCAATGTACTATATTAAAAATGGATCTGAAGTCAGAACAAATAATTTAATTTCTCTGAAACAGTTTCCTTAGATGAAAAAGTAAAAGAGCTAGTTTTAGGTGATCTCTAAGGCCTCTTCTAGCATGAATTAGCTGTTATTCTCATTAGATTATTCTCAGTGAGGTAGTGTAGTGGATAGATTACTGAGCTTGGAATCAGAAGACCAGAATTCAAAATCAGCTTCAGCCACTTACTTGTGTGACTCTAGGCAAACCATTTAACCTCTGCCTCAATTTTTCCAAGTATAAAATGGAGATAATACTAATCCCTACCTTACAGGGTTGTTGTGAAGGTCAAATGAGGTAACAATTGTAAAATGGCTTAATACAGTATCTGGTACATAGTAAACACTTAAAAAATGCTTGTTCATGTCTTCCTTTCTTTTTCCCTATTTCTTCCCAAGGTTTTTCATTCCACTTTGAGATAACTCTAATTGCTAGGAAATTTTCCCTATTGTACTGAAATCTGTTTATTTTAAATTTCTATCTGTTGGTCCTAATATTGTCTTTTAAGAGCCAGCAAAGCAGTTCAGGTAATTCTTCTATAAGATAACCTTATGCATACTTGAACACAAATATGCCCCTCATAAATTTTCTTTAGACTAGACATTTGCATTTCCTTCAGGTAATACACATATGGCAATCTTGAAGCTTTACTCCATGCTTTTTTGTCTACTTCTGGAAGCACTTCAAGTTATGAATACCCTTCTTAAAATATGTCACCTACACATTGAACACAGTATTTCAGATACTTTCCAACAGAGGAAGACTAAAATGGAAATATTTCACAGTCTTTCACAGTCTTTTAACAGTTGATAACCATATTCATTTTAAAACATGCAATATCATACCTTTAACTCATTTTTAGCTTATAGTCAGTTAAAACCTAATTTTTAAACATAACATTTTGTCTACTGACACATTCAGAATCTTGAGAATCTGAATTTTTGAAACCCAGTGACAGCATTACCTCAGAGCTCACAAATTCAACAATTCATATTGATTCTCACAAATTGCATTCCCAAAGTAGTATCCTCTTAAGGAACTATGGATGGGTTTCTAGTACTGTTACTCTTGAACCAACGTAAGTTGTTTCCCATTAATAATCATCCAGATTGAATTAGTTTTTTTTTTAGCAGAGAGTATCTGTTAAGGTAATATAGTAAATATGATTGTTATAAACATTTTTCCCAAACTGGGAATGAACGTTTTCCTTGAAAATGTGAGGTCCCTGGGAAGCCTAAGTTTCAACCGAAAGTACTCAACTAAAGAGGCACATAACTTATGGAAAAATATGATAACATAGTACCTTATAAGTCCTGGCATTGGGAGCCATTTTTCCCTTTGTGGAGTTCTCAAAAAACTCCCTTTAGAATTAGGTGTATATCTTTGTTGAGCACTAAGGATCGAGAGTCCAAAACCAATATTCTCAATATTCATGGGTTTCTAATCTCTGAAACTTGAAAACTGCTTTCTCCTTCAGATGGCTGCATAACTTTTTGATTCTATTTGTGTTCATATTTGTCCTCATTATGATTTTCTTTGTTCCCATTTGATATGTTGTCTGTTATCCAGGCTGTCCTTTAACATGGTCACTTGAGTTGGGGAGAAAGTTTGAAAGAGACAGAGACAAAAACATATGGAGAGAAAGACATATAAGATGGTCACTCTCTAAGAATGGTTCCTTTTCACAAGCTGTGCTTAACTAAAATCAATTCCTGAGCAAAAATCTCCTACTCCTGGGCTGGACCCTCCTGGACTGGGGAACAGTTGAAATTCCTTTGCTATTTAAAGCTTCCAGAGCCATGATTAACATGTTTGTTTAGCCAATCATGTCTTTTTTGACCCAATTCATGAGGTTTGTACCTGAGTGTATAGAAAATCTCTTTTAAAATATAGAATATTCACTGATAGTTTGATGTATTGGTGGATCAATTGATTTTGTAATAAGCCTTTTTACTTGATCAAAACATCAGAGCAGAAGTCATTTTGTTAATGAAAATGTATGTGTTTGAATATAATTTCACCCCTTACACAATTTAAGACTTTATATTTATCTCTGTTAGATTTCATCTTATTTTAGAAATCTGATTGAGTAATCCAATGTTTTTTCTATCCCTCCCAGCTTTGTGCCATCTGCAAATTTCATAAACATGCCATCTATATATCTTTATCCAAATCACTGATAAAAATGTTAATTCAGGGCCAAAGAAAAATTTCAGAAGTAACTTCCCTCTGAACTCCAAACAGAAGTTGAACCATTAACTAATTAACCATCATTCTCTGCATTTGCTCACATCTTTATCTTTTATACAACAATAGCAAGAGCAATTTTGATATAACTTTTCTTAGATCTAAGTAAATTATATCAGCAGCACTCTTTGAATTTCTCAGTCTAGTCGCCTTTCTAAGAAAGGAATGAAGTGAATCTGGTATGACCTTTGAGATAAAGTCTAAATGTCCTTTGTGATTTATGCTTCCTTTTCTGGATACTCACTGGTTGTCTAAAATGCAGAATTTTGCCAATAGTCAAAGTCAAGTATACTGACCTACAATTTTCAGGTTGTACTCTGTTCCAATAAAAAATGGCCTTTCTCATACTCATCTTTTGGTTACTTCTCTCATTCTGTGCAATTTTGTGAAAGGTCACTGATAAAAGATTCTTCCATCTTCTTTGCTAATTATATAATTCATTTGGACCTAGTGACTCATCAAGGTTAGTTATATGCTATTTTACCATCTCTGCTTTTAGAATTTTCTCTCCAAAGCAGATATAGAATGGAAGAGTATTCACTTGAATACTCTGATAACTTGCCTAAGTCATGTTTATTTCAGGAGGTTTTTCACTTTTTGTGTGTTGGTTTCTGTGATACTCTAATGAAGTCAATGCACCTCTTCTGAGAATAATAAATAAACAGGATAAAAAACAAAATATTACAAACCAAACCAAATAAATTGAAATAGTGACCAGAATATTTTTTAAAAAGTCATAAACTCTACCAGGTTAAGAATTCTTGTCTTAGTTGGCCATTCAATGTAAAGAAGATCTTTCCCATTCATCAATAATCGAAAGACTTCTGAGATTATCTTCAAAGAGTGAGAAAAGATAAAAAATTATTGATATAACATCTATATAATAAAAGAAGAAAAGAGCTAAGCTTTTAATTGCTTCCATAGGACCTGTATTAATGTAGTTCAAGCACAGCTATACAAATGTGAAGATCAGTTATGTGGATTGCCAGTAGTTCTGTATGCCAATATCTATTAAATGTTTAATGTTTTAAGTGAAGCAAGTTTTTCTGTGGGTTTAGATTATAGGATATAAATATTATAAAGCTTTACTTTAGAAATTATCTAATTCAAAACTCTAATTTTTCATTGAAGAAAACTTGAGACCTAGAAAGAGAAGGAGCCTTAGATTACAGAAGGGGTAAATAGCCATGTGGAGATTTGACCTTAGATTGTCTAAGTTCAAATCCAGTATTCCCTCCACTATATCATGGCGTTGAAATCAATAGTGATTCATGTAAATTTCTTTCTCTTTCTCTATCTCCCTCCCTTTCCTTCTCCTTTTTTCTCTACTTCTTCCCCTCCTTCTCCCTCTCCCTCTCCTTTTCTCCCTCTTTCTCTCTCTTTTTCTTCCTCAACTTCTCCCTCTCCCTCTTCCTCTTCTTCTCTCTCTCCTCTCTGTATCTATATCTATATTTATTTATTTATTTTGGTACCTTATTGCGAAATTGGAGCATTTCTCTCAGTAAATCAAAGATTTGTGATTTCATAGGTATTGAAATAACTTCCATTGAAGCACTTTCCAACTGTGCCTTTTAGTAGATAAGTCTAAGCTATATGAAACTCAGAGAGATAAATGACTTGACTATGATTCATATAGCCAACAAGATATGAATTTGAATTTAGGTCTTTTAGAACAGGACTTTTTAAACTTTTTCCACTTGCAACTTCTTTTCACCCAAGAAATTTTTGTGTGACCTTGGGTATTTAGGTATATAGAATAGGTATACAAATCAAATATTTATTGATAATATATCATAAAGAAATTTATTTCAAATTAATTTTACTGTTTATTAAAGATGAAAGCCAATTTGCATACTAATGAGATGGAAGTGCTTATTTATTTTTACATAAGGAATTAATTTTTGGCAGAATATTTGATACCTTTTATTGTTGCCAAATTTTTCATGGCCCCCACATTCAGTTACATAATGCCATGAGGAGTCACTCACCACAGTTTAAGAAGCTTTCTTCTAGACTCTATTTCCAAAATTCTTTTTATTCTCTATATGAATTGAAATGTGACTGAAATACAGTCATGATTTAACCCTAAAAAATCTGTTCAAGATTAGAGCATTATTGTTCCCCCTCTTGGACCATTACATTAGTCTATGAACATGTTTCCTTGTATGTGTTGTCTTCTTTTTCCAATTAATTCAACCATAAGAATAATACTTATCCTACATTGGTCCAGTCATTTCATTCTCCCCCAAATGTTCAATTATTCCTTATTGCCTAATGAATAAAGTTAAAATTATACTTTTCTACCTGTTATTCAACATTTTTCATTATTTGCCACTACCTTATGATTTCACCTTTACCTGACATTACTCTCTTAAATCCATTCTATGCTCTATGAAATATATCCTGTATATTTTCTGTTTCTTAAATATGCCCTTTGTGTTCCCACTGCTATACTCATGCTCAGTCCCTTTGTCTGGAATATCCTCTTTTTCTTTTTGAATTCTTACCACACTTATAAAGCCCAGCTCAAAACTATCTTGTATTGGAAGTCTTCCCTGTTCTTGTCCCTAGAAATTAAACATATAAAAAAGCTTTCCATCAAGTACCTCCCAGCACTTAGGTGGGGAGGATATATCTTCTCAAGGGACTTGTGATTCAATATTGCTTCTAATGAATATTTGTAGCTATGTATTATCTCTCTACTAAACAGTAAGTTTCCTCAAAGCAGAGATTTCAGTATTATCCAAATGTTTTATCTCTCATAAGAACTATGATAGGATTGTGTATACAATAAGCACTTAATAAATGTCTATTGAATGAATGAATAAATGTACACAAGCCTGCTTGTGAGTTTAGCCAGTTTCTTTCATAAAATGTTGTAAAAGACTGCATGAATGAAATTGGATTTTTGTTTATTAAAGAGTGGCTCAGTTTGGCCCATTCACATGAAGTTATTTGAGTCAATACACTGTAATTATGAGTCACTTACATGGGATGGTAGAATATATATTAGACACTTGATTAAATTACCCAAAGTATAACAGGCTAATTTGCCATATATTATATTATAGTGATGTTTCATTGGAGGTGATGATATGTTTGCAATGATGTAGAAAGGACATTTTTTGCTTGCAACTTGTAATTTACCGCTCATTCAAATACCATAAATACTAGTTTTGGCAAGAAGGAAATCATGGAATTTATCTATGATCTAAACTGTGTGTCTACTTCCAGACTAGAAAGAATTATTGCATCTCCACTAGAACAATCTGACTCGATTCAGCTCTTATTCTCTCTAGGCTACAGAGTTTTCTAGTAAACAAGAAAAGAATATGTTTGATGCAGTGCAAATGGCATTGGGCCAGGAATTAGAACACCTGAGTTCTGTTCTTGGCTCTGTAACTACTGTATGGTACAATTTTGATTATATTACTTCAGTTCCTTCAAGTCCTAACTAGTATTCCATTTCTACAAAAGTCTTTCCTAATTGTCCTTAATGTTAGTGCTTTCCTTCTGTCATTTATCTCCAACTTATCATGTATATATTTCATTTACATATTGTTGTTTGCATGTTGTTTCCTCTATTAGACAGCATGCTTCTTGAGAAAAGAGGCTAGTTTTTTTGAGCCTTTATTAATAACCTCATTAGTTAGGACCATTCCTGATAGTACAGTACAATAGGTGCTTAATAATTGTTAACTGACTTACTCATTATAAAATTAAGATATTGTTATCTCCAAGATTAAAACAGCATTAAAACAGATGACCATATCAATATTTCAGTGTTTCCCAGGTTACTTTCCCAAAGTGAGAATGGAGGAAATATGATAATTGAATGTTAATAAAGGATTGAAGAAATCAGTCTAGTTCAAACTTCATTCTACAGATAATAAAATTGAAGCTTAGGCAGTTTGATTTTCTTATGTAAAATCACAAAATAGGAAGTAGCTCAGCAGGATTAAAACTAAGGTTCCGAAATGGCAATCTATTCTTCTCTCTCTCCAATAGAATATATCTATTGAGGACAGAGAATGTCTTATTTTGGTCTATCCCCAGTATCTATCACAGCACTTTGCATAAAGTAGATGCTTAATACATGCTTATTAATTGATTGTGGAGAATCTTTGAGAAAATCTCTGCAAGTTATATGTTCCTTCTCTAACATTAAATATGGAATCACATATCAAAATGCTTACTTTGAACAAAAAATATTGTGTTAATCTAGATTATATTTTCTTTATTTTTCTTCAAGGTGATGATGGTTTTTCTCTATTCTTGAGTCCTTAGGTATGGCAGACAATCTATGTTACATGACTCCTCTACCTTCTATCCAATTTTTGTAGAGAGAACAATAATAAAATCAGTAGTGTAATAACATTTAGATCTATGCTGGGTCCAGGGGGAGGGGCCCAAAGCATGCACTCTCTCTTTCCCATTAACTTGTCACTTACTCTGAATCCAGGCATTCCTACGTTCTGAACCAGGTTAGATTATCAGAATTAATCTTGATAGCGTGATCAGATTCTTTCTCTAAAATTATTTGGCTCTTTAGTCACTATTTTAGATGTCTGAAGAAAATCATTCAAGCTTATGTTTTGCTCATGTCTAGGATCATCCCCTAAAAGTAACAAGAAAGATATTTAATTTACAGTGTAAATCAGGAGTAGAACAGCTATTTATTTCTTCCACAAAAAAATGCTTAACACAAGTGACTTAAAAATGCACACTAACAAAGACTCAAACAAGAAGTATCAGTAATTTATAACTACTTTTTTTTTGTCCAAGATAGGTCCAAGGTCCAAGGAGGTGATACTTAAAAAAACAAAAACAAAACATGAAACCTTTTGGCAGGTTGCTGAATTGACATTTCATACTCACTTTTAGTACTAAATTGGCCCTTTCAAATACCATATTTTTCACTGAGGTAGGCCAGGATTTAAGACTTTTCTTCTTATTTCTGATTTCTTCTCTGAGAAGGTTGTAGTTGTATTAAGCTGGAGCAAGCTATAACTGATGGATCCAGAGACTTCAGAAATCTTAAAAATCCATCTCTCCAGATTGCTCTTTAGATACATAGGTTCAGGAAGAAGGCAAAAACGAGAAGAGGCAGCTTGAGTTTCAATGTCAAGCTCACCTTTGTAAATATATCGTCTAGCGGCCATATGCAAATAGTTCACCTTTTTCTTTAAGAGAAGTACTGTGAAAGAAAGCTATATACCACATATGTTCTGGTGACAGAAATAAAAAATAGTGTCAGAAGAGGGAGTTATTATAAAGTCCATTGAATGTTTGACTCTTCTTTTCTCAGTAACCAGTTCTCTCTGAAGCAACCATCTTCCCTATCTGCCATCATAGTGACCAAAAGGCTCCAATGTACATCGTTTTGTCTTTTTTTCAGCTTTAAGGTGGAAGGAATGCCCAGTAGACACTTGTGATTTGTAGCCTTTGCATGGTTGGCCTCTATGATAGTATCATTACTAGAAAAAAAGAGTGTGATAATTAACTACCCTATGGATACCCTCTCAATTTGTATTTGGCTAGACCAAAAATCCCTTCCCTTTCAATTTCTCACCAAAACTTGTTTCTATTCCTATAATGCTATTACTCCATACCCCTCTAGAATTTAAGCTAATTAAGGGAAGCATCTGTCTCATGTTTATGTTTGCATTCCTAGTACCTAGAACAGCGTGTGGAACTTATTAGTAGCTTAAGAAATACTTGAATCTTTTATTGACCAGCATTTATGAATTCTTTCAATAGAATCTTTGAAAGCTAAAATGCCAAGAAATCACCAGAGGTCATAGCATTCAATCTTCTCATTTTTTTATATCAAAAGCAGCATAGAACAATGGAAAGAATACTGGGTTTGAAACTAAGAGTTAGGTTAAAATCCTAAGGCTGTCACTATGTGGATAAGTCATTTAACTATTTTGGATCTCAGTTTCATAATATGCCAAATCAGGAAAATGGTGAAGAACTACACCAGTGATGTCAAACTCAAATAGAAATGGAGACCACTAAAATATACATAAGGATCTATGCAGACTATATATTGATTTAGAAAACTACATAGTAATATTATCTATGATTTATTGCATTTAAAAAAAGTCCCATTTATATTTTAATCTAGTTCTCTCATTTGGGAGTGCCATGGGCCACCTTCAAACTGTATGCTATATTTGACCATGTTTTGAAGACTTTTCTAGCTCTAAATCTGGGCTTTTATGATTATTTTTAACACCAAGAGAGCACAGCTAGCAAATGACAGAGTCAGGTTTCAAATTCAGGTCTATTAACTTCAGGCCCAGGGCTCATTTCATTACCCCATACCTTATATTTCAATCTCTACAGTGTTCTGGGAAACACTTGACTAGTTTATCTCCTAAGACACTGGAATCTTCATGAAGATTTTTTTAAAATCTTGTGCCTGGTTCTGCTACCAAATAATAATTTATTGGCATAAGTTGATGGAGATAGAATAAAGCAAAAAATCAAAATTTACCTCAGATGCTACCATAACTAAGCTTTGACTTTCAACTTTTAAGCCTAGCAGTACAGTGTGTAATCATTATTGTAAAATTTTGTTATGTTTTTAAGACCATTTGTCAAATACCTAGTAGGGTGTAGGATTTCAATGTTGTTTTCCCTACATTGTATGAGTGCTTAAAAACACAAAAGTCCAACATACCGACCATGCACCTGTGATGATTTCCTTACAGTGTTGCCTATTTCCTGAGTAAAAAGAACAGCAGCCAAGAAATGATTGCCTGGAATATGTTGTTTCTCGCCTATCACTATTCTGTTCTCTTGGAGGCACCGTCAGTCATGGGGCATGTCCAGAGGTGTAAAGTATGGAGAGCACCAATAAGATGTGCACCCATGCCAAGTTCATACAGGGACCTCTTTAAAAGGTAAACTCTATCACCTCTTTTCCCCAGATGGCAGGTTCATGGGTGTTAATGAGCAACGAAGCATGAATTCCCTTGTTTTCCTTTTTTGGGCCAAATTGTAGCTATAGTGTGAATGTTTCTCTATCAATAGTATCAGAACATAGGGATTGCTCATAGATACAATAGAAATATGGAATACAACATAGGTTTTAACTAACCTATGTAATTTTATTTCACACTATCCAAAATGCTTTCATTTTTTTTGGTATTTCATTCATATGTAAGAGATTATCTACTGCCTTATTCCACTTTCTTTCTGAACTCTTTTTTCACAAAATCTCCTGTGTCTGGAATACCCAGTTATTCCCTTCCCTGACATTTCAACATACAAATCTTTTTTATTCCTTCCCAAATCAGACACTATCAGCTCTATTAAGACTCTTTATACTGGCTCTACTTCCCTCCTCCCTAATTTCCTAGATACATAGACTATCCTAGGCCAATTGTATCATGACATTTTGGGCTTAACAAATTCTGCTTCGTATCAGAGTTATTACTGTGCATTATCTTTCAAAAGACACATTTCATTTATTTTTTGTTTTTCTATTGCTTGGTGTACGACATAATAAATTTGTACTTAATAAAATACTTGTTTACCTGAACCAAACCATTACAACTAAGAAGAACCAGGGTGGTTATTCTCTTTTTTTTCTTCTTGAAAGGAGTTTTTGGTTTAGCTTCTTCTACATACCCTATTATTCTTCTATGTCCTGTTTCCTGGAACAGCTTCTTTAAATTAGGGACCTTCAAACTAGGGTCAAATGGATGCAAACAGAATATATATATATTTTTAATTTTAAAATTCAGTTTACCTCCAATGATTGTCATCTAGTTAATGCTGAAGTTCAACATTTGAGCCTCTTTTTTTTCCCTGAAAGAGGGTAAGCAGGAGGATGAGAGAATCCATTAAGGCTCATCAGGATGTTTAGCTTAACAAATAAAAAAATTTTAGGGGAAATTTTGTAGTAGCATGACTGTAGAAGCATAGATTTGAAACAGGAAGGAAACGCAGGGTTAGTCCAAACCAATATCCTTATTTTATCAATAAGGAACTTAGGTCCAGAGAAGTTAATGGTCTTGACCATGATCATGCAGATATGGCAGAGGGTGTGGAGAGAATATTCGTTTTGAAATCAGCAGATAAAGACTCAGGGATATTTAACAAATGAATAGGATCTTTGGATATGGGTCTTTTGTTATAACCATTTTTGTCACCTGAACATTGGTCTAACTAAACTTTGAAAAGCAGAGAAGGAAAGAAGGAAGTGATTGACTAAGCATTTCAATACCTACTATGTGCTAAGAGTAGCTGGATGACACCCATGTACAGAGCTTTAGACTTGGAATCAGAAAGACTCATCTTCCTGAGTTTAAATCCATTTTCAGACACTTATTAGCTGTGTGACCCTGTACAAGTCACTTAACATTGCTTGTCTCAGTTTCCTTATCTGTAAATGAGCCTGAGAAGGAAATAGCAAGCTGCTCTAGTATTGTTGCCAAGAAAATTCCAAATGAGGTCATAAAGAGTTGGATACCACTGAAAAGTGATTGAACAACCACAATTTACTAAGCCCTGCTGTGCTAAATTAAGTGACACATTGGATAGAACATTGTGCCTGGGTTTAAGATCTAAATTCAAATCTAGCCTCAAAATCTTTACTAGCTATATTACTGGGAAAATTTGTCCCTCAAATGTAACATATAAAAGTAGATGCTTTTACTTCTTCACAAGGTTGTTGTGAAGAACACAATTTGAGGTAATATTTCTAAAAGTGCTTAACAAAATACCTACTTAGTAGACCCTAATAAATGTTTATTTTCTTCCCTCCCCTCATTTAATTTGACAAGAAGACTCATTCTTAGGAATTTAGCCACATGATGATGAATTCTTTTACCCTGAGAAACTGGGGAGTACTTCCCAGCAAGAAAAATAATTTGTGATTTTTGTGGGAGATTAGAACTATAATGAATAAATCACAGCTCTAACCTTTCCCCAGAAGTGATACGTATTTGGGATCATCAAATTTATGTCTGGAAGGAAACTTAGAGTTCCTTCCCATCCCCTCATTTTAACAAATGAGAAAAGTTGCAAGGGGCAGAATTGGGAGTCCCATGCTGGTCATGTGACACTGAATCTTTCTGTTGCACCATGTTTAAAGTATATTTTTAAAAAAGTTATTTAAATTTAGTAGTGTTGTATCTGTGACTAGCATTTCTATCAAAATAAAAAAATCTTCCAAGACAGATGCTGACTCTTGCATTTCTCTTTCTTTCCTATAGAGACCCTGTTTAGAGGAACACTCAGCCAGTGTTTGTCAAGTACATTTGACTTATACTAAAGTACTAGACTGAAAACTTCACAAAATGACCTAACAGGTAGAAAGAGCCCTATTCTAACTGTATACAGGCAGGGGAAGCCCTTGGGAGCCTTTAACTATCCAGGACTGGAATCCTGCCAGGCCCCCTGCTGGGAACTCCCCAAAATCTGGTGAAAAGCACAATGGGATTCTTAATGGCTGTCATAATGACCCTGTAATTCAGAGGTTCAGCCTGAACACAAGTCATTTCCTCAATTCTACTCTCTTCCTCCCCTCCCCCCAGGGAAGGTTTCCTGGTGAGTCCCTAGGGTTTGTGTTTTCAACACCAACTTTAATTTTGGTATTTCCTAATTTAACCTCTGCTCAGTCTGCCCAAACACACAGCTTTTCTCCCTCCTGAATACTGTTTAGAGGCTATGACTAAATTCCCTTTGCAGCAGTTGTATATAGCAGGGAATTATGGGGTCTCTCCACTTGTTAAGTTGAAAAATTAAGAGGAAAAAAGGGAGAGACAGAAAACAATGTGTCAAGAGTGTAGGTAAGACAGAGAAACAATCAATCATTAGTTACATTTTCCCCCTCAGATAAAAAAAAACAACAAACAAAAGTTTTCTTTCAAATATCCCACTGTACTTATAGAATTAGAGTAATAATAATATTAGATGATAATAATAGGTAATGTTTTATAGTTTTATAGATTTAAGATTTGCAAAGTACTTGGCAGCTATTACCTAATTTAATCCTCCCCCAAATTTGGGTAGGTGTAACTATTACTTTGATTTTACAAATGAAGAAACCAAGGATGAGAGGAGTTAAGTGATTTAGCTGGGGTTACTCAGTTATTAAGTGTCAGTCAACAGATATTTGATAACCATTTACTATGTGCAGGGCACTTTGCTAGGTGCTGGGAATACAAAGACAGGCAAAAATATTCTCTATCCTCAAGTAATACACATTGTGAAGGAGGAAACAAACTTGAAAATGACTAGGCTCCAACAAGATAAATGCAGAGTAAATGGTAGAGAAGATACCAACAGATAGACTGGGACAAGCCTCCTGCAGAAGATGAAATTTGAGTTGATGGCGATCAATGCTCTGTGCCTTCAAGAGGGACCTAGTTGGCTAGAATGGAAAGAGAAGAGCTCTTCAGTTCTTTTGAAGTTTTTAAGTTGCTTCCAATCTCTCTAATCTATTCTCAAGTCATTTGGGGTGCTTCTAGTTCCCAGCTTTGAGAAAGAAGATGGTAAATGACAGTCCTTGTTTAGTTTGCTGAAGGAAAAAACATGGAAAGAGCAGACATAAGAGGAGCTAACTAACAGTCTCTCTCACACTCTAATCCACAGCCTTGCTATCCTGGAGACTTAGGAACTTCGTCTTGAATGAGATGGAGAACTCTTCTTTGGTTGAGATGAGTTACTTTGCTGCCTATAGGAAAACTCCTTCACTCTATATGCTTTCTCTAATTTCTATTTTGTTATGATTTTTTTTTGTTTACTATTTGCTGTCTTCTATTATGGAATTAGTATTTCAAAGAAAAAAGATCAAAACTTGGTTATAGCACTTGGGATTCAACTCCAATTAATGATCAGTAATCAGAAATTAGATTGAATCTGAAAACCATATCCCCTAGACTGATATATTTAAGGGAAGGGATAGATATAATGATAGCCCAATACCCTTTTTCTAGGAGGAGAGCAGAGAGGCCAGTCATCTGGTCTGAACTTAATTCCCCTCCTGGAAAGAATTAAAGGCTCTCTTGAGAAGGGGAAGGAGAAAAGAGACTAGAAATGTTTATTTTGCCTCCCGTTGAGCGACATGCTGACATGTGCATGCTACATATGGGAGAATAGGCCTTCTAACATAAGCGTTTATTAAGTATCTACTGTCTGTCAAGCTCTTTACAAATATTGTTTAAGAAGCTAGTCATTGTTGAGATCATTTAATAGTATCTGACTCTTTGTGACCCCATTTGTGTTTTCTAGGCAAAGATGCTGGAGGGATTTGTCCTTTCCTTCTCCAACTCATTTTACAGATGAAGAAACCTTGACGAACAAGGTTAAATGGCTTAATTACACAGCTAGTAAATTGACTGCATCTTGAACAATATTTTTGATTTAAACATTCTTTTTTTAAAATTTAAATTTTAAAGTCTCCCTCCTAGTTCCTTTCTCACCCATTGTGAAATTATATACTTGGAATTGTCTAACTATGGTTAACAGTGAACAATTTGTCTACTCTGATCAACACAATGATCCAAAATAATTCCATAAGATTCATGATAAAAATGTTATCCACTGTCAGAGAGAGAACTAATAAATTCTGAATGCAAGTTGAAATATATTTTTCTCTCTATTTTACTGGTTATTTTTATAATATGGCTAATATAGAAATATGTATCACATGACTTCACATGAGAAATGTGAAAGGTGAGAAAGGGGCTAGAAAATGTATTGGTTTTGTTTTGTAATGAAAACCTTTTTTAATTTCATATAATCAAAACAACCTATTATAATTCTTCTGATCTTCTCTATATTGTTCTTGGTAATAAATTTTTCTGTAACAGCCTGAATATGCATATTTATTCTTCCCTCTTTGAACCACTTACAGTTAGAGTGAGATTCAATCATTGCCTCATACCCATTCCCCATTTCCTAGTCCTAATGCATGTCATTTTTATGTGAGATAATTTTCCTTATTTTTGCTGTCTGTACTTCTCCCAGTGCATCCTTCTTTTTCACCTTTTCATTTTTTGGGAGATTATCCAACATAATTTATTAGCACTCAAGACTTCTGTCTATAGAGATTTCTTTTGACTTCCCTAATGATAAAGTTTTTTAGGAATTGCATGTATCATTTTCTTATATAGGAACATAAACAATTTTACTGTAAGTCTTTATTTCTGTTTCATGTTTCCTTTTCTTGAGTCTTATTTTTGAATGTCAGATTTTCTATCCAGCTTTGGTCTCTTCATCAGAAATGCTTAAAAATCCTCTATTTTATTAATTATCTACTTTTTCCCTGATAAATTAATAAGTTTTGCTGACTAGCTTA
>JAJPUD010011917.1:0-12235 GCA_023553655.1 Myrmecobius fasciatus
AAGGAAAAGCTTGGGAAAAAAAAAGTTTTTTTGCAAAGGTCAATGTTGAAAGGTCACTCATATGTTTTGCAAATAAAAAGCTTTATTAAAAAATAATAATAATTTCATTTCCTTTCCCCATTTTTCTTCTAATTCTCTTTTAACATCCTTTATGCAATCTTCTAAGAAGACCTTGTGAAATGGGGACCAGCTTATATCTCCCTTTGGTACTTCATATGGAGTTGCTTTGCCTTTAGAAACCTCAGTATTTGAGGTGTGCTCATCTTTCTCTCCATAAAAGCTGTCTATAGTGAGAGTTCTTTTGGAGTTTTTGTTCATTATTTAAGGCTTGAAGTCTGCTCAATGCAAAGAAGCTACAGCTGCTTTAATTCACCCTGGGGCAGTTCTGCTGATTGACTTCAGATGCTGGGTAATCATGGCCAGGTCCAGCATTCTTCCTGGGCTTTGGGGTTTACAATTTGCTTTTTGTAGCAAATCTTCCAAATCACTGCTTGCAAACAGGACAGAGTAGCCTAAGAAGCTCACAAAAGATTCCCAGGTGGGTAGAAGGTGTAACACTGATTCCCTGCTTCAGCTCCTTGCCCTGGTCTCCCTGTGTTTTTGTCTGAGCTTAGCAGTCTGTCCCCCTGCCTATTTGAAACAGACCTGTTCTGAAGTTCTTCAGAGGTATCTTCTTCTAGGACTGTGTTGTAGTCCAATATTTATGGATTCTTTGACTCCAAAACCAGTTTAGAGATTTAATCTGCTGTTAATTTGAAAGAAAGTCAGAGGAGGTCTCAGAAAGTTATGTCTGCTCTCCACCATCTTGACTCCACCCCTGAATGGACTCTCATGTGATGATATGAAAGAAAAAGACATTAAGGGATGGAAAAAAGATTATACAGGCAAGAGAGGAAAGGGGAAATACAATGGGAAAAATTAGATCACATAAAAAGGCGCAAATACCTATTACAATCCAGAGAAGAGGACAGGAGGATAAACATTGTCTGAAGCTTGATATCATCAGTTTTGGCTCTACAGGGTAATAATCATTCAGTTGGGTATGGAAATTTATCTGACCTTATGAAAAAGTAAGAGGAGAAACAGGAAAGAAAAGAGAGGGGCTGGATAGAAGACAGAGCAGAGACATTAGGAAAAAATGTAAGAGAAGGGGGTAGGGCAATAGAAGATAAAGTAGTGAGTGGGATAGATTAAAAATCAAAACAAAAAAACTACTAAAGACAGCATACAAAAATGGAACAAAAGTATATACAGTGGACAAAATAGGATGCAGGGAAATACAGAGTTGGTAACCAAAACTATAAATGGGAATGGAATGGACTCTTCCATAAAATGGAAGTGAATAGCAGAGTTGATTAAAAATCAGAATCCTACAATATGTTATTTACAAGAAATACATTTGACACAGAGAGACACATACATATAAAAGGTAAAAGGCTGGAATAGAATTTATTATGCTTCATTTGAAGTAAAAAAGCAAGGGTAACAATTCTAATTTCAGATAAAGCAAAAGTAAAAATAGATCTAATTAAAAGAGATAAGGAAGGAAAGTGCGCCTTGATAATTGGTACTGTAAACAATGAAGTACTAATGATATTAAAGGCATATGCACCAAGTGGAAGAATATAAAAATCCCTAGAGAATATATTGTCAGTTACAGGAAGAAATAAACAAAATTATATCAGTAGAGGACCTCAAACTTTCACTCTCAGAATCAAACAAATATAACCACAAAATAAATAAGAAAGAAACTAGGGAAGATAACAGGATCCTAAAAAGCCTAGATATGATAAACCTCTGAAGAAAATTGAATAGAGACAGAAAGGAATACACCTTTTCCTCAGCAGTACATATTTTTGGCACCAGAACAAAAATTAACAAAATATTAAGGCAATAAAAATCTCACAATCAGATGCAGAAAGACAGAAATAGTAAATGCTTCTTTTTCAGACCACAATGTAATAAAATTAAATTTTATAAAGGGCCAGGGAAAATAGACTGAAAACCAAATGGAAATTAAATAATTTAATTCTAAAGAATGAACAGATCAAACAACAAATCAAGGAATAATCATTAATTTCATTCAAGAGATAATGAGACAACATACCAAAACCTATGTGATGCTGCCAAAGCAGTTCTTAGAAAAATTTTATATTTCTAAATAGCTACATGAATAAAATAGAGAAATAAGAGATCAGTGAATTGGGCATGTAACTAAAAAGCTAGAAAAAGAACAAATTAACAACTCCCAATTAAATATTATATAAGAAATTATAAAACTCAAAGGAGAGATCAAAAATGAAACTAAGAAAATTATTGAACTACTTAAAGAAATAAGAGTTGGTTTTGTGGGGAAAAAACCAACATAGATAAACCTTTGGCTAATTTGATTACAAAAAAAAAAGAAAAAAAAATCACTAGCATCAAAAATGAAAAGGGTGAACTTACTACCTATGAAAAGGAAATTAAATCAGTAATTAGTAGCAATTTTGTCTAACTGTATGGCAGCAAATCTAGTAACTTTTCAGGAAATGAATGAATATTATAAATATTATAAATTGTCCTGATTAACAGAAGAGGAACCAAATTACTTAAATAGTTCCATTTCAGAAAAAGAAATTGAACAAGCCTGTAATGAACTCCCTAAGAAAGAATCTCCAGAGCCAGAGAGATTCATAAATGATTTCAACCAAACATTTGAACAATAATTAATATCAATACTTTGTAAACTCTTTGGAAGAATAAAGAAAAAGTCCTGCCAAATTCCTTTTATGACACAAATATGGTACTGATAGCTAAACTAGGAAGAGCCAAAAAAGAGAAAGAAAATTACAAACCCATCTCCCTAATGACTATTGATGCAAAAATTTTGAATAAAATAATAGCAAAGAGATTATAGCAACTGATAATCAGGATAACACACTATGGCCAAGTAGGATTCATACCAAGAATGCAGGGCTGATTCAATATCAGGAAAACTATTATCATTATCAACCATATCAATAACAAAATCAACAGAAATCAAATTATAATCTCAATAGATGTAGAAAAAGCTGTTTATAAAATGCAGCAATCATTCCTATTAAAAATACTAGAGATCATATGGATAAAGAGTGCTTTCTTTCAAATAATAAGCAGTATCTATCTAAAACCAAAAGTTAGTTTTATTTATAATGGAGAAAAACTGGGTGCATTCCTAATAAGATCAGAAGTGAATCAAGAGTGCCCATTATCACCATTATTCTTCAACATTGTATAGAAATGTTAGCTTTAGTAATAAGAAAAATTTTTTAAAAAATTTAAAAATTTAGAATAGCCAATGAGGAAATAAAAATATCACTCTTTCTAGATAATATTATGATATACTTAGAGAATCTTAGAAAACCACCCAGAAACCTACTTGAAACAATTAACAGCTTTAGCAAAGTTGCTGGATATAAAATAAACCCACACAAATTATCAGCATTTCTATATATTACTGACAAAGCCCATCAGCAAGAGATAGAAACAGAAATTCCATTTAAAATATCCATAGACAAAATAAAATATTTGGGGATCTATACACAAAGACAAACCCAGAAACTATAAGAATACAATTATAAAACACTTCTAACATAAATAAAGTCAGATCTAAGCAATTGAAAAAATATCAGTTGCTCATGGGAAAATTGAGCTAATATAATAAAAATGACAATTCTGCCTAAATTGGTTTGATTTCAAAAATACCTGAAACTTAACTGATGCTGAGCAAAACAAGCAAAACCAGGAATACATTCTACATAATAACAGCAATAATGTACAATAATCAACTATGAAAGACTTGGTTCTTCTCAGTGGTTCAGTGATCCAAAGCAATCCCAAAAGACTTTGGAAAGATAATGCCATTTGCATCCAGAAAAAAAAAAAAAAAAACTATGGAGATTGAATGTAAATCAGCATGTGATGTTATGTACCCTTCTTTTTTCTGTTATTTTTTTCTTTCCCATGGTTTTCTCCTTTTGTTCTATTTTTTCTCTCCCAACAAGATTCATAAAGCAATGTGTACTCAAATAAATAAATTAAACAAAGAAAGAACACAACAAAAGAAATCAAGCAAACCACCAATAATCTTACTAAGAAAATATCTCCAAGGTCAGATGATTTTACAAATGAATCCTATCAAAAATTTAAAGAACAATAAATTACATTATTATGTAAATTTTTGACAAAAAAAGACAAAGAGGGAGTCCTACCAAATTTCTCTTATGATACAAATATGGCCCTAATACCCAAACCATGAAGAGCAAAAACAGAAATATATATCAATTTCCCTAATGAATGCAAAATTTAAATAAAATTTTAGCAAAGAAATTACACCAATTTATCACCAGTGTAATTTGTCATCACCTGGAATGATTTATACTAGAATTGCAAAGTTGGTTCAATATGAGAAATACTGCCAACAAATTCTCTTACAAAAGTAACAATTTTACCAAAGTTTTAAGATATAAAATAAACCAACATAAATCATTAGTATCTCTGTATATTTCCAAATAAAGGCAAGCAATAAGAGATAGTAAGAGAAATCCCACTTAAAATGTCTCTAGACAACATAAAATATTTGAGAGTCTACCTGCCGAAACAAACCCAGGAACTATATGAACATAATTAAAAAACACTTTTCATATAAAGTCACATCTAAACAACTGGAATAATAGGCCAAGCATATATAATAAAAATGACAATTCTACTTACATTTATTTACTTATTCAATACCATACCAAACTGCTACAAAATTATTGGATATATATATATAGAGAGAAAATTAAGAAGAAAATTCAACTGGGAGAACAAAAGGATATGATATCAAGAGAATGAATAAAAGTAATGCAAGAAAGGTGGCCTAGGTATACCACATCTAAAACTATATTATAAAGTATCATCAAACTATTTGTTACTGGCTAAGAAATAGAAAAGTGTATCCATGGAATAGGTCAGTTATAGAAGGCACAATAGTAAATGACTATGTAACCTAATGTTTGATAGTCCCAAAGAATCTAACTTCTGTAATAAGAATTCAGTCTTTGACCAAAACTGCTGGGAAAACTGAAAACTAGCAGGGCAGAAAGAAAATAATTGACCAACATCTCACACCCTACAGCAAGGTAAGATTAAAATGGGCACATGATTTATACATAAAAGAGGATACCATAAACAAATTAGTTGCTTAAGGAGCAGTTTACCTGTAAGATCTATGGAGAAGGGAAGAATTTATGATCAAACAAGAGACAGACAAAATTTGAAATACAAAATGGGTAATTTTGATTACAATGCATTAAAAAGATTTGCCACAAAAAAATCCAACACAATCAAGATTAAAAGAAAAACAGAAATCTGGGAAACAATTTTTTACAACAAGTGTTTCTGATAAAGGCCTCATTTCTAAAATATAGAGAAAATTATGTCAAATTTATAAGAATACCAATCATTCTTCCTTTGATTAATAAGAAAAGAATATGAGCAGGCAATTTTTAAATAAATAAATTAAAACTAAACATATTTACATTAAAAAATGTTCTAAATCACTATTAATTAAAGAAATGCAAATTAAAAAAGTTTAGAGGTACCATCTCACTCCTATCAGATTGGCTGATATGATAGAAGAGGAAAATTACAAATGTTGGTGAAGATGTGTGAAAACAGATACCTTAATTCACTGACGTTCGAGTTATAAACTGACCCAATCATTGTGGAGAGGCAATTGGAAGTATACCTAAAGAACAATAAAAGTACATATCCCTTGATCCAGCAATACCACTAATAAATCTGTATCCCAAAGAAATCATAAAAGTGAGAAAAGGACCCACAGACACAAAATATGTAGAGCAGCTACTGTGCTGCTTTTTTTGTGATGACAAAGAATTGGAACCCGAGGGGATATTCCATAATTGGCAGATGGCTGAATACCTTGTAGTGGAATGTAAATGAAATATTATTGTTCTCTAAAATTGATGAGCAGACAGATTTCATAGAAACCTGGAAAGACGTTCATGGACTGATGCTGAATGAAGTGAGTAAAATCAAAAGAATATTGGACTATGATAGACTTAGCTCTTCTCAGCAATACAAAAATCAAAAACAATTCCAAAAAAAGTTGTGATGGAAAATGCTATCCATATCTAGGAAAAGAACCACAGAATCCAAATGAAGAATGAAACATGCTATTTTTACCATTTTTTTCATTCTCATTATTTTCCCTTATTTTAATTCTTCTTTTACAAGATGACTAATGTAGGGATGTGTTGAAGTGATTGTACTTGTATAACCTATATCAGATTGCTTACTGTCTTCAGGATAGGGGAGTAAAGGGAGAAAAGGAGAAAAATTGGAATATAAAATCTTATCAAAATGAATGTTGAAAACTATCTTTACATATGATTGGGAAGAAAATATTATTAAGTGAAAAAAGAATATTTCATTTGTAGTCAGTGAATTGGAGTTTGAGTTCTGGATCTGTTCCATCTTCAAACCTCCCCCCCCCTTTATATTCTATATGTTTTTGGGCAAGTCACTCATCTATCTGTACAATGAAGTAAATTTGACTAGATCACTTCTGAAGTCTCTGAGTACAGCTATAAATTCATGATTCTAATCTTATGAACTCATACACTCTCAGTTCTTCTGTGACTATTAAATTAAGCCAATGTTTTGCAATTTTAATATTAATAACCACTGCTTAAAATGTTATTTGGTGTAAAATGATGGCTGACCTATCCTTGAATGTATTTGACCTTGGTAGATAATATAACAGTAGCTTTATACCATCATAACTGCTTCTCTGTCCCATGGGGAAGAATCTGAGCTGATTTAAACTTTAAGATTTTATAAGGATACTGAACTAGAAGCTTTGCCAAATCTTTTCCATAGAATATCTCTATAAGTTTGATGTGCCTGTATTTTTTCTCTACTGTACAAATGAGGGAAATTAGGTGAGATGGGTAAAGACACTGAACTATAGTCACATAGATAGTAAGTATGAGCATTTGAACTCAAGCCTTGGTGTTTTGAATTTGAGTTTAGGACAAGACTTGAAATTTTCAGTTATTTTCTTCCTTATTCATCCACCTTCCTAAATTTTCCTATAGCAGTTTTAATAAACTATATAAATATTACATTGTCTTTGAAAAAACTGACTTTAGGTATACATTATCTCCTCCCACAAGGGTGCATCTTATAGCTAAATGGATGAGAGTAGAAGTGGTTTTTATCTGCTTATATATGTCTTTCCAATTGCTTCAAATGTTTTCTCCTTCCTTTCTATTTTAGAACCCTTGACTTAAAAAAAAACAACCTCAAAACTCATTCTCTTAGGGAACCTCCAATTATTGACTCTAAATGACTTTATTATAATGCTGTCCTCAGTTTCTACAGCTTTAGTTTGCCCTTTTGGACATGTATGTAGCTATATAAAAGTTTCCTTGGTTAGTTTCCTTGGAATGCGTATTGTCTCCACAGTGTGACTATGCTTCTTTTAGCTAGCAACTACCTCTCTTCTCACTGTATTCCCCCCAGAGTTTATAGTTAAATGTTCTGAAAATAGTCTATATGGCATTACTGTTACTGTCTTTGTATGACATCAGTCTAGGTAGAACAAGAAAAATTCATTAAAACTAATTATTTGGCTTTCTGTAAACAACTATGGCCAGTTGTTTAACTTGATTCTATTAAATAAGTTTGTATCTATAAGATTAAGTCATTAAGTGTTTAATAAATGTTAACTAATTATGTTTGTTTTCCTCTCATAGTTTCTAAATGAATTAAATTTAATTACATTAAAAACAAAATTTATAATGGACAATTGAAAACATTTTCCAAATAAATTTTTTCCTTTAATTGCTAGTAAATGAAAATACTAATGATCATGTTTATCTAGTATACAAAGGTAAATAATTCACTTACTATATAGATTTAAATCCTCATAACAGCTATGTTAGAGTATTATAAATGTCATTATCATCATTTTATAGTTGAGAAAACTGATGTTACAAAATAATGAAAGATCTATGCAAGGTTCACAAGCTAGTGAGTGTCAGGATTTATACACAGGTTTTTCTGACCCCTGGGTCAAGTTCTCTATACATCAGGAATTCCTTCCTCTAAAAGATTAACATTGTTAGAGCACATACTCATAGGTAAAATTAGAAGACTAAGTAGTCAAAATAAATTGGGTATTCTGGAAAATGAACTGAGTAACTAATTTGAACAGAAGAGAAAATAAAAGACTTAATGAAACTAATGTGACTATTTACCAAAGACAAAATGGCACTTACTTTATATCACCAATGAATAATTTTCTGCCTCTTCAGTATTACAAATAAACACCAACTACAAGGACGAGAGAATTCCATTGTTTTTTTTCATTTTGTTGAACTTTTTAAATAACAAATTAGGTCATTATATAGTTTATATAGTTTTCCTAATTTATTGGTAAATGACTACATAATATTATTATTTTTGTTCCATTTCTCAATGGATAATTTTGTGCATTAATTCCCTCAATCATTAGTTCCCTCAACTTCAGTTCTTCTAATCTCATAAACTTCATTCAATGTTTTCCATATCCATCCATAAATCCTTCATGCACAATATTTCTAATGTAAAGGAATCATATCCCCTTAGTTATTTAATGTGTGGCAAATTCTATAGCAACACTTCAGACAACTTACCCTTTTGCTAACCTTTGTTGTCCCTACATGATTGGTTCATATCTTTTTCTCATCAAAAAAGTCTTGGATTATTTTTTCTCATTCTTAATATTTTATCATTTCCAATTACATGTAAAAACAATTGCAGCATTCAGTTTTTAAATTTGTGAGTTCTAAGTGCTTTCTCACCCACTCCCCAGAAAGGAAGCGATTTGATACAGATTATATGTGTGCAATGATGCAAAACATATCTTCATTTTAGAAGACATAAACAAAAGAAAACAGACAAAATATAATAAAAACAAAGTGAAAAATTGTGTTAAATATGCATCCAGGCTCCGTCAGTTTTTTTTCTCTAAAGATGAGTCACATTTTTCATCATAATTCATTCAGAATTGTCTTGGACCTTTATATTGTTGATAATAACTGTCATTCACAGTTGAACATTATATAATATTGCTATTACTGTATACAGTGTGCTCCTGCTAACTTCACTTTTTCATGAGTTTATTTATATCTTTTCAGTTTTTTTTCTGAAAGTATCTTGCTCATAATTCCAAAAGCAAAATTCCAGGAAACAAGATGCCAGAGTAAACAGAATTGCTGCAACCTGCCCATGTTCACCTTGGGGCATCCATAAAATAATGCTTCAAGATAGATCCTGGAACAGTGGAACCAACAAGGAGACAGGTTGAAACAATCATTTAACCCAGGAAACATAAAAATTGGCAAGAGGGGTCCCTCTCACTCCAGTAAACAGGACTAGGAGAGAGGGGAAGAATGGGAAGTCAATCCAAGACAGGAAATTCCCCAGTGACCTGGCAGCAGGATCCACAGCAAATTAGAAGAAGATTCTGAGCCTTAGAGTGATAGAGTAAATGAATGCCAACACTAAAACCTCCCCATGTACCTTGGCAAAACTAGGCAAAAGTCTGCTGACTCCAACACTAAGAATCACCACATGCTCTGGAAATGACCATGTGCTCCAGGTAGCCCTGGGAAATTTGTGATTTATTGAAAGCCAAACTTTAAAGAACCTCAACATAGTCCTGAGAAAAAAAAGAATCCTCCAAAAATCAGCCCAAATCCTGTTTTAGTGTTGTCCCAGGGAAACACAGAAATAGTCCTCCTGGTCTCAGCACACACAAGACATCATACTTAGGACCCCAGATCAATATGGGGTAAACTGCCATATCCCAAAGCTTCTAGCATACCACCACCACACCACCCCATCAGACATATCCAGGCACAAGGGTCCCCTATTACCCTTAGGGTAACATCAGTGAACCACAAGGTAAATAGACAATGATGGAAGAGAATCATGAAGAAAAAGAGTCAACAACTTGGAAAATTTATTAAAAATTAAAACTGGACAAATAGAAAAAGAGAATGTTAAAAGTCTACTAAAGAAAATAACTCAAAAAATAGTTGGCCATTGAGATAATCATATGGTTTTTGTTAATTTGGTTATTAATATAATTGATTACACTAATAGGAAATCTATATTAATAACCAAATTAACAGAAACCATATGATTATCTCAATAGATGCAGAAAAAAGCCTTTGATAAAATCCAACACCCATTCCTATTAAAAACACTGGAGAGTATGGGAATAAATGGGCTTTTCCTTAAAATGATTAGTAGTATCTACTTAAAACCTTCAGCAAGCATCATATGTAATAGAGTCAAACTAGAACCATTCCCAATAAGATCAGGAGTGAAACAAGGCTGCTCACTGTCACCATTACTATTTAATATTGTCTTAGAAATGTTAGCTTTGGCAGTAAGAGAAGAAAAAGAGATTAAAGGAATTAGAGTAGGTAATGAGGAAACCAAATTATCACTCTTTGCAGATGACATGATGATATACGTAGAAAACCCTAAAGACTCAACTAAAAAACTACTAGAAACAATTCACAATTTCAGGAGAGTTGCAGGATAGAAAATAAATCCACATAAATCATCAGCATTGTTATATATTGCCAATAAAGTTCAACAGCAAGAGATACATAAAGAAATTCCATTCAAAATAACGGATGATAGTAAAAAAATTTGGGAATTTGCCAAGGGAAAGTCAGGAACTATATGAACTAAACTACAAAACACTTTCCACACAAATAAAATCAGACCTAGTTAATTGGAAAAACATAAAATGCTCATGGGTAAGCCGAGCAAATATTATAAAAATGACAATACTACCCAAACTAATTTACTTATTTAGTGCCATACCAATCAAACTCCCAAGAAATTATCTTACAGATCTAGAAAAAATAGTAGCAAAATTCATTTGGAAGAACAAAAGGTCAAGAGTTTCAAGAGAATTAATGAAAAAAAAAGGCTGATGATGGTGGACTTACTGTACCAGATCTAAAACTATATTACAAAGCAGCGGTCATCAAAACCATTTGGTACTGGCTAAGAAATAGAGTAGTCGATCAGTGGAATAGGATAGAATCACAAGACAAACTAGGCAATAACTATAGCAATTTAGTCTTTGATAAATCCAAAGACCCCAGCTTTGGGGATAAGTATTCACTATTTGACAAAAACTGCTGGGAAAATTGGAAACTAGTGTGGAAGAAATTAGGGCTTGACCCACATCTAACACTACATACCAAGATAAGAACTAAATGGGTTCATGATCTGGATATAAAGAGTGGTATTATAAGTAAATTGGAGGAACATAATATAGTTTAGCTCTCAGACTTATGGAGATGGAATAAATTTATGTCCAAAGAAGAATTGGAACTCTTAATTGAAAACCAGATAGATAACTTTGACTATATTAAGTTAAAAAGTTTTTGTAGAAACAAAACCAATGCAGTCAAAATTAGGAGGGAAGCAATAAATTGGGAAATCATCTTTACATTCAAGGGTTCTGATAAAGGTCTCATCTCTAAAATATATAGAGAATTGTCTCATATTTATAAGAATTCAAGGGACCCACATGTGCAAAAATGTTTGTGGCAGCCCTTTTTGTAGTGGCAAGAAACTGGAAATTGAAAGGATGCCCATCAATTGGAGAATGGATGAATAAATTATGGTATATGAATGTTATGGAATATTATTGTTATGTAAGAAATGACCAACAGGAAGATTTCAGAGAGGCCTGGAGAGACTTGCATGAACTGATGCTGAGTGAAATCAGCAGAACCAGGAAAACATTATACACAGCAACAAGACTATACGATGATCAATTTTGATGGACATGGTTCTCCTCAACAATGATGTGATTCAAACCAGTTATTCAGCGATGAAGATAGTCATATATATCCAGAGAGAGGCCTGTGGGAACTGAGTGTGAACCACAACACAGCATTTTAACGCTTTCTGTGAATATTTCCATGCATTTTGTTTTCCTTCTTAGGTTGTTTTTTCTTCTCTTTCTAGATCTGATGTTTCTTGTGCAGTAAGATAACTGTATAGATATGTACACATATATTTGTCATATAATTTATCCTATTTAGCATGTATTAGATTACCTGCCATCTAGGGGTGGGGGTGGGGAGGAGGGGAAAAGCTTGGGAAAAAACAAGTTTTTGCAAAGGTC
>JAJPUD010011917.1:12335-27909 GCA_023553655.1 Myrmecobius fasciatus
GGGGAAAAGCTTGGGAAAAAACAAGTTTTTGCAAAGGTCAATGTTGAAAAATCACTCATATATTTTGTAAATAAAAAGCTTTACTAAAAAAAAAAGAATTCAAGCCATTCTCCAATCGATAAATTGTCAAAGGATATGAACAGACAATTTTCAGAGGATGAAATTAAAACTATTTGTAGTCATATGAAAAGGTGCTCCAAATGACTATTGATCAGCGAAATGCAAATCAAGACAACCCTGAGGTACCACTACACACCTGTCAGATTGGCTAAAATGACAGGAAAAGTTAATGATGAATGTTGAAGGGGATGTAGGAGGGCTGGGACACTGATGCATTGTTGGTGGAGCTGTGAACGGATACAGCCATTCTGGAGAGCATTTTGGAGCTATGGTCAAAAAGTTATCAAACTGTGCATACCCTTTGACCCAGAAGCATTTCTATTGGGCTTATATCCCAAAGAAATCATAAAGGAAGGAAAGGGCCCCACATGTGCAAGAATGTTTGTGGCAGCCCTTTTTGTAGTGGTTAGAAACTGGAAAATGAATAGATGCTCTTCAGTTGGAGAATGGCTGAACAAATTATGGTATATGAATATTATGGAATATTATTGTTCTGTAAGAAACGACCAGCAGGACGATTTCAGATAGGCCTGGAGAGACTTGCATGAACTGATGCTGAGTGAAATGAGCAGAACCAGGAGATCATTATATACGGCAACAACAGTACTATATGATGATCAATTCTGATGTACATGGCTCTCTGCAACAATGAAATGTTTCAATCCCCTTCCAATTGTTCACTGAAGGAAGCCATATACACCCAGAGTGAGGGATGTGAAATGTGGACCACAACATAACATTCTCATACTCTGGATTGATGTTTGCTTACATTGTGTTTCCTTTATCTGATATGTCTTTTGTGTAGACATGATTTTTCTTGCACAACAATGATAAGTGTGGAAATATGTATACATATATTCGATCTGTTAAGTATTTTAACATAATTAATATGTAGTGGATATCCTGCCATCTAGGGGAGGGATGGGGAGTTGGGGGGAAAAATTTGTAACAGAAAGCTATGTAAGGGTTAATGTTGAAGAATTACCCATACATATGTTTTGCAAATAAAATAAAATTAAAAAAAAATAGTTGGCCAGATGGAAAAGAAAGTACAAAAGCTAAAGGAAGAAGAGAACATTTTAAAAAACCAGAATTGGGCAAGTAAAAGGTAATGACTCTTTGAGTCAACAATTATTCAAATTTGGGGTAGTGAGATGGCAGAGTGAATAGTGCAATGGCCTTCAAGTTAGGAGGACCTGAATTCAAATCTAGCTTCAAACACTTAATACTATCTATGTGACCTGTGCAAATCACTTAACTACAATTGCCTCACACATACACACACACACACACACACACAAAAGGAGAAGGAAAATCAGTCAAATTCAAAACAATTAAAAATAGAAGAAAATGTAAAATCCCTCATAAGAAAAACAATGAACTCAAATAAATAAATAAATAAATCCAGGAAAGACGATATCAGAATAATTGCATGATCCGAAAGCCATAAGCAAAAGAAGGACTTGGACAATGCCTTCCAAGAAATTATCAAGAAAAACTGCCCTGCTGTCTAGAACCAGAGGGCAAAATAGGCATTGAAAGAATCCATCCATCACTTCAGAAAAGAGATTCCCCCCCCAAAAAAAATACTCCAAGGAACATAATAGCCACATATTGAAAAAATATTATTTTTTAAATTCATTTTCAGTAGTATTTCCAAATACGTGTAAAGGTAGTATAAGACTTTGTGTTCCAAATTTGTCTCCTTCCTTCCTTTATCTCAACCCTCTCAAAGATAGCAAGCAATCTGATGTAGGTTAAATATGTGCAGTTCTTTTAAACATATTTCCATATTTGTCATGTTGTGCAAGAAAAACAGACTGAGAGAAAAAAAACATGAGAAAGAAAAAAAAAACAAGCAATCATATGTTTTGATCAATTCAGTCTCCTTTTCTTCTCTTTCTGCATGTGAATATATTCTTTTTTTTACATTTGTTCTTTTATTCACTTGACTTAGCATGGTGCTTTTACATAATAGGCACTTAGTATTTCTCGATAATAAGTTAATATTTAATAAGTATTTCTTTTTTTAGAAATTGAAAATCTTATCTTCACTTTCTTTTTTATTGAAGCTTTTCTTTTAATTTTCAAAACATATGGCATCTAAATTCTTAAAGAAGTTAAGTGAGTTATAGAAAGAAATAGACATTATACTAGTGATGGACCTAACCTGTCCTCTCCCTCAGAACTTGATAATCCAACCAAAAATAATTGAGAGAGAAACTAAGAAGGCAAATGGAATATCAGAAAAGTTAAATATGACAGACCTCTGGGAAAATTTAATGGGAAAAAAAAGGAATATACATTTTCTCAGCAGAAATAGCATCTATACAAAAAAAGACCTTCAATAAGGCACAAAAATTTCAAATTCAAATGCAAAAAGGCAAAAAATATTAAATTATTCTTTTTAATTATAGTGTAATAAAAATTACATTCAACAGAGGGCAGAGGAATGATAGATTAAACATTAATTAGAAACTAAATTATCTAGCCCTAAAGAATAAATGCCTTTCTTTGATTCTTTTTTTTTTCTTGTAGATAGGATTTTTCTTGCATAACTTCTCAAGCATTTCAACATTATTAACATGTAGTGGACTTCCTGCCATCTAGGGGAGGGGAGGGGACTGGGGGTAAAATTTTGTATTGGAAAGCTTTGTAAAGATCAAGGTTGGGGAACTACCCATACGTATGTTATACAAATAAAAAGCTTAAAATAAAAAAAAAGAATAAATGGGTCTTTCTAGTCAAATGAAAAGGTGCCCTGAATCACTATTGATGAAAGAAATGCAAATTAAGACAACTCTGAGGTGCCACTACACTCCTGTCAGATTCACTAAGATGACAGAAAAAGATAACGATGAATGTTGGAGGGGATGTGGGAAAACTGGGACACTAATACACTGTTGTAGAGTTGTGAACTGATTCAACAATTCTGGAGAGCAAATTGGAACTAGGCCCAAAGGGCTATTAAACTATGAATATCTTTTGATCCAGCAGTATCTCTGCTGGGCTTATATTCAAAGAGATTGTAAAAGAGGAAAGGAGACCCATATGTGCAAAAATGTTTGTGGCAGCCCTTTTTGTAGTGGCAAGGAACTGGAAACTAGTGGATGCTCTTCAGTTGGAGAATGAGTGAATAAGTTATGGTATATGAATGTTATGGAATATTATTGTTCTATAAGAAATGATCAGCAGGATGATTTCAGAGAGGTCTAGAGATACTTATATGAACTGATGCTAAATAAAGTGAGTAGAACCAGTAGATTCCTTTACATGGAAACAGCAAGATTATATGATAGTAAGTTCTGATAGATGTGGCTCTCCTCAACAATGAGATGATTCAGACCAGTTCTAATGCTCTTGGGAGAAAGAGAGCCATCTGCAGCCAGCTAGAAGTCTATAGGGACTGAGTGTGGGTCACAATATAGTATTTTCACTCTTCTTGTTTGCTTGTATTATGTTTTCTTTCTCAATTTTTCCTTTTTGATCTAATTTTTCTTGCGCAGCATTATAATTGTGGAAATATATATAGAAAAATTGCACATGTCCAACCTCTATTGGATTACTTGCCATCTAGGGGAGGGAATGGGGGAACAGGAGGGGAAAAAATGGAACACAAGATTTTGCAAGGGTGAATGTTGGAAATTATTTATGGATGTGTTTTGAAAATAAAAATCTTTAATAAAAAATTTTAAAGAATAAATGTGTCAAAGAACAAATCAGAGAAACATAATTTTATTAAAAAGAATGACAACAATGAAACTACATACAAAAATGTATGGGATACAGCCAAAGCTGACTTAGAGAAGATTTTATTTCTCTTAATTCTTATATCAACAAAATGGAAAAAGAGCAGATCAATGAATTAGCCATGCAACTAAAAGAAATTGAAAAAAACAAACAAATCAGATATCCCCAGTTAAACAACAAATTATAAATCCTGAAATTCAAAGATGAGATTAATAAAATTTAAAAACTATTGAGCTTTTAATTTGATTTTTAAAAAAAGAATGAAGAAGACCAAATATGTAGTATTAAAAATGAAAAGGCTAAAATCACCACTAATGAAGAAGAAATTAAAGCAATCATTTGGAAAATTTTTGCCTAATTATATGCCAATAAATCTGACAATCTGAGGGAAATTAATAAATATTTAAAATATATAATTATCTAGATTAACAGATCAGAAAATAGAAAATCTAAATAATCCCTTCTTAATAAAAGAACTAAACAAGACATTAATGAATGACCTGGGATTAAACTCCCAGGCTCAGATGGATTTATAAGTGAATTCTACCAGACACTTAAACAATTAATTCCAATAGTATGTAAACTATTATGAGAAAAAATAGGTGAAAAAAAGGCCTACCAAACTCCTTTTATGGTACAAATATGATGTTGATATTTAAACTGCAAGAGCTAAAAAAAAAAAGAAAGAAAATTATAAACCAATTTTCTTAATGAATAGCAATGCAAAAATTTTAAAGACAATATTGGGAAGGTGGTAATAGCTCTGCATCACAAGACCACATAAGATTTATGCCAAAAATGCAGGGTTGATTCATTATTAGGAAAATCATTAAGGTAATTGACCATATCAAAAAAACAAAAACAAAAACAAACAGAAATTGTCTTAGCAGATGGTGAAAAAGCTTTTATTAACATACAGCATTCATTCCTATTAAAAATGTTACAGGGTATAGGAATAAAGGAAATATTCCTTAAAATGATAAGTAGCATCTTTCTAAAACCAAGAGCAAGTATTTTCTATAATGGGAAGAAGCTTGAAGTTTTCTCAATGAGATCAGGGTGAAGCAAGGATGCCCTTTATCACCACTACTATTCAATGTTGTCCTAGAAATGTTAACTATAGCAAAAAGAGAAGGAAAAAATTGGTCAAAGGAATTAGAGTAGACAATGAGAAAACAAAACTATCACTATTTGTAGATCATGTGATGGTATGCTTAGAGAACCCAAGAAAATTAAATAAAATTTTATTTGAAGTAATTAACAATTTTAGCAAATTTTCAGAATATAAGACAAAACAATATAAATCATTGCATCTCTTTACATGAGTGACAAATCCCAGCAGCAATAGATAGAGAATTTCATTTAAAATAATCGTAAACAATATGAAATACTTGAGAGCCTACTTGCCAAGACAACACAGGAACTATATGAACACAACTACAAAACATTTCACATAAATAAAGTCAGATCTAAACAATTAGGAAAATATTAATTGCTCACAGGTAAACTAAGTCAATATAATACAAATGACAATTGTGCCTAAACATGTTCGGTTATACAATGCCATTCACCAAAAACCTAGAGCTAAAAAAAACAATAAAATTCATTTGGAAGAACAAAAGGTCAATTATATTAAGAGAATTGATGAAAAATGCAAAAGAAGCTAGCAATATCAGATATCAAACTACATTATAATGCAGTAATCATCAAAACTATCTGGTACTAACTAATAAATACAGAGGTGAATCAGTAGACTAGATTAGGTACATAAGACACAATAATCAATGACAAAACAACTTAGCGTTAGATAAAACCTGACTTCAAGTTTGGTAATACGACCTCACTATTTGACAAAAACTGCTGGGAAAATTGTAAAACAACAGGATACAAACTAGGTATAGACCAACATCTCAAGGTCTAAATGGGTGCGTAAGAAAAGTAAAAGAACAAAGAATATTCTCCTTGCCACACCTATGGGAAGGGGAAAATTTCTTCCTCTAACTAGAAATGGTATTACAAAATACAAAATAGATAATTTTGATTATATTAAGTTTAAAAGCTTTTAAATAAACAGAATCAATGCAACCAAGATTAGAAGGAAAGCAGAAAGCTGGGAAACAATCTTTAAGCAAGTGTCTCTAATAAAGGCCTCATTTCTCAAATATATAGAGAACTGAGTCAAATGTATAAGAATGCAAACCATTCCCCATTTTATAAATAGTCAAAGAATATAAAGAGGAAGTTTCCAGATGAAAAAATCGAAGCTACCTATAAGCATATGAAAAAGTGCTCTAAATCTCTTTTGATTAGAGAAATCCAAAACAACTCTGAGATACCACTTTATACCTATATGTTGGCCTATATGACAAAAAAAAATTATAATTCCTGGTAAGAATGTGAGCAAATTGGTATACTATTGCACCATTGGTACAGTTGTGAACTGATGCAACTATTCTAGAGAGCAATTTGGAACAATGCCTAAAAGGCAACCAAACTGTGGTTTGCCAAACTCTTTGACCCAGAAGTACCTATACTAGGTCTATATCAAAAAGAGATAATACAAAAAAAGAAAAAAACCTACATGTGAAAAATATTTATAGAAGTCCTTTTCATGATGACAGAATATTGGAAATTGAGAGGACGTCCTTCAATTGGGGAGTGGCTGAATAAGCTATGGTATATGAACATAAATAGAATACTATTGTGCAATAAGAAATGATAAACAGCAGATTTCACAAAAATCTGGGAAGACTTGTGTGAATTGATACAAACTGAAATGAGCAGAACCAAGAAAGCATTGTACATACTATCAGCAATTTTGAATGATGATCAACTATGATTGATTCACTTCTCAGCAACACAATAATTACAAGACATGAACAAAGGACTCACAAAGGAAAAAGCTATTGATATTCAGGTAAAAAACTAATGGATTCTGAATGCAGATCAAAGCAATTTTTTTCCATTTACTTTATTCTTTCTCATTTTTCCCTTTTGAACAGTTTCTTCTTTCACAACAATAATATGGAAGGATGTTTTACATGACAGCATATGTATAAACTTGATAAAACTGCCCATTTTCTTCAGAAGAGGGAAGGAAAAAAAAGGGAGAGACAAAAACTTGGGAATTTAGAATTTTGTAAAAATGATTGCTAAAATTTTTCTTATCATGTATCTGGGGAAAAATAAAATAACATATTTTTTTTTCTATCAATCATATACCACAACTTGATCTGCCACTTCCCAATTAATGGGCATTCCCTCAATTTCCAATTTTTGCCATCACAAAAACAGCTACTATAAATATACTTCCAAATTACTCTGTGGAATGTGGAATTTCACTTACAATTTCACCAGTGATATTATGTCTAGATTTCCCCACAACCTTCTCAGTATTTGTCACTTTCCCATTATGCCATATAAACCATTTTGATGCCATATAAACCATTATGCCATATAAACAAGATTGATATCTCAGAGTTTTTAATTTTCATTTCTTTAATCAATTTATCCAGTAATTTAGAGCATTTTTTCATAAAACTGTAGTTTTGATTGTATCATTTGAAAGTAGTCTCTATATCTTTTGATCATTTATAAACTGCAGAAAGATTTGGATTTTTATAAATTTGATTTAGTTCTATTTAAGAAATGAAACCTTTGCCAGAAAAACTTGCTCTGATTTTTTCCACACTTATGAGTACCATATATTTCCATCCATTAAATTTTTCTCATTTACATTTCCTACTTTTTTTACACTGTCTTTCCTCAAAGGTGTGTTGCTTCTGATTGTAGCCTCCCACAATCCACCCTTCCTTCTTCCCGTCTCACTCCCTTCATTTTTCCTCTTTTCCTTCTATTTCCCTACGTTATTATTTAAGAAGTTAAGATCTTCAGGGAGCTTTTGTAGGTTCTTTTCCATTTGGCCAGTTTCACATTTTAAGGAATTCCTTTCTCAATGTATTTTTGTGCCTCTTTTACTATTTGGCCTATTCTATTTTTTAAGGTGCTATCTTCTTCAGCATTTTTGGTGCCTCCTTTCCCAAGAATTTGGCTCTTTTTCATAATTTTTTGCATCAATCTCATTTCTTTTCCCAATTTTCTTCTACCTCTCTTATTTGAATTTAAAAACTCTTTAGGAGATCTTCTGAGAATTCTTTTAAGCATGAGACCAATTCATATTTTTCTTTCAGGCTTTAGCTATTTTCATTTTGTTGTTTTCCCTTTGATCTTCCCTATTACCATAATAACTTTTTATGGTCAATTCTTATTTGTTGTTGTTTGAACATTTTTTTAGCCTTTCTTAAATTTTAATTCTATGTTAAAGTTGAGCTTTTTAGTGAAAGTAACACTTCCAAGATTTGGATTTTTCTGTCTGTTATTTTCAGAGCAAATTCTAAGGGGTCTTTATTTTTTTCCCAAAGTAGTATTATCTAACGTGAAATATGGTCACTGCTCTCCTGACTCTTATTCTGGTCTGTGAGTGGACAGAATTGCTCTTCTCCGCATTGGCAATGTGATCAAGATTTCTCTTTCCCTGAAGCTGCATGTTCCAGTGTGCTAGTACTCTTCTTCCTCTTCCACCTGACATTGCAACTTAGAAATGTGTATGGGCAATTCAAGGTAGTTTTAAATCTACCGCTAACTTTTTCTGTTATCTCATGACTAGTTGCCTGACTCTTTTACCATCTATGGACTAAGAGCTATGAAGAGACCACTGTCAATTCAGTTCAAAGGCCTGCTACTGGTTTTCTTGATGGCAGACTGCTCTAGAGTGTCTTGTACTCAACTGCACTCCACTCTCATCTAAATGAAATAGAACTTTTTAAGTAATCTTTTAATTTGCACCCCATTCTTTTCTTGGTTCTACTTATCTAGAATTCATTTTGAGGCATTATTTTTAAGTTGTTTACAGGGGAATTTTGTAGAGCTTAGACAAATACCTATACTTTTTTTTACTATCTTCTGACCATCTTCTAGGTGATTTTAGTCCTATGGAAATATGCTGATTCCTACCTAGCTATACTATGCTTTTTTGTTGTTGTCCCTATTTGTGGGGGGGTCACACAAAATTTTAATTATTTTATGAATCCTTCCTCCTCTCCCCTTATTTGAAGACTTATCAGATTATTAATGGAATACAGGTGTTGAAAAGATGTGATATGTGAGAGGGACCAGTTTGGGATAATTTAAGCTGTGGTTTCATAGTTCAAATTTAATATAAACTCTTATCTAGTTTTTGATACTTTTCATTGCCCATCTACATACCTATCAAAGAGGTGGATAGACAGACAGACAGACATATTGATGAATTAACTTAATGGGTTCCCCATTTGGAGACTATATATGTGTGTATGTATGTATGTATGTATGTATACATATACATATGCATATATACATACATATAAGCACATATACACATATATGCATATCTACATGTCTATGTATATGTGTGTATTTTATACAGCTCTTAAGGATTCAAAAAAGATATCAGTATGAATGTGCATCATTACATCCCTACCAGAAACACATCCCATTCAAACACCAACATACTTTTGGGCTTGGAAACAAGAAAAAAGATTCTTCAAAGAAGGATGCCTTGCACTCTTCATTATTAATACATCAGGTTGTTTACTTCATCCCAAGCAATAATATTACCTTTCTTTAAGGTTTATAGGACAAACATCTCATTTGAATTTTTGTAGTTGGCCAAAAACACCTTCCCAAAATACCCTCTCCCCAATAGATCACAACACCTAAAGTCTTGAAGACTAAAATGAAACCTCTATAAAGATCTTCTATGCAAAGTTTCTTGAACACCACCATATTCTAGGCCTGACTGTGAAGCAGGTGACTCATATTCAGTTTTTTTAAGCGATACTATTTCTGTCATTTTTGAAATTAAATGTTTCTGAACGCATTTTGGTATATCTTCATTTTCTACTCATGTCTGACAACACAGTAGTATAATGTAATTGCGTAATATAATTTCATTCATTTGAAAATTGATGGTTGATTCCCTTTTTAATATATTTTAATATCCCCTCTAAATAAAGTAAAAATTAATTTAATATTAATATATAATATTTAGTTCTTTCCCACCATAAAAAAAGAAATGTTATAAATACTTTTGTACAAAGGGGACTCTTTTCCTCCTTTTTTGAGCTCCTTTGATATAGACCTAGAAAAGGTATAGCTGATTCAGGAGGCAGAAACATTTTAGTAAATTTGGGGGCATATATTCAAGTTATTTTATTGAGTGGTTGAATTAATTCATAGTTCAACCACAATTCATTCATATGGCTATTTTCTTATACATTTTAAATAATTTGTGATAATCCTTTTTTGTCTATTTTGTCAGAATAATAAATGTGAAGCAGAAATTTAGACTTGCTTTAATTTTAATTTCTCTGGCAGCAATTTGATATATTTTTTTCTTTAAAGTTATACATAGCTTGATTTTCTTCTCTTGAGAACTGTGTTTGCTGCAAAAATTTTTTCCAAGTTAACTATTTCCCTTTAAATTTTACTTAAATTGGATTTGTTTATAAGAATATTTATAATAAAACAATATGATGATATCAATAAATAAATTTAGTGATGCATCATACTCATTTTTGTTAAAATGCTTAAAAATGAATTGACTTTTTCTTAACAAAATAAATAATACATATCCAAAAACAAGAGTCTGCATTATATGTAACATGGGAAAACTAGAATATTTTACAATTAAAAAGGTCAAATAATGATGCTCAATTTACCCCTTCTATTTGAGCCCATACTTGAAATGCTCTCTATGGTTATATGGCAAGAAAAAATAATTGTGGGAATAAACATTGTTGAAAAAAACTGTCAATTCTGCAGATGATACAATGACTCTTAAAAGTCATCTTTAAAACATTAGTAAGTCATTTATGACAACCAAAACAACTAAAACCAATGAAGTTGTGGAATAAAAAATAAGGCTATACAAATAATGAGCACAGAGAAACACTTTTTAATTCTCTGTAGGGAAATTATATTTAAGATATGCAAATATATACAGTACTTGGGAAAGGAAGGCTCTATATTGATTTCTACTATTAAGAATTAAGTAAAAGAAAATGTTTAAATTATATTCTCACAAACATCCTATCAGGCTTTATATCCTTTTTCCCTATTTATGACTGGTTTGAAATATTAAATTAGACAAAAATTTTAATTTTCACAAATTGAATTAAAGGGGAGAAGTGCAAATAATGAAATTCCTTGACAATAAGAAAGGTATGAGAAAATAATATTCTTGAAACACTGGAGGGAAAGGGAACATTTCTATTTAATTATATTAAAAACATCTTGTATTACTTTATATTAATGAGAGACCAACATGCTGCAATTTATGTAATATATTGCTGTAGTATAATTATATGTGACATGGTTTTATTTTCTTTTTTTCTTTTTTGCAAATTATATGCTTACAGTAAGAGTCAATGTGAATGGGCATGGAATAAAAAATGTAATATTAAATGAACCTTTAAAGAACAGCATGGCTTTGTTTTCCTTCAGATGAAAAATATAAAGAAATTCTACAGAAATCATCATAACTGAAGGTATTAAAGAATTAATGTGCTATTCCTGCTGGGGCAAGAGGTTTCTGGGGATAACAACATTCTACTTACACTGCAATTCATTTACTTGCAAAGATAGTTACATCACTAAAATCAAGGAGTTACTTTGAGTATTAAAGAGGAACCAATGTTATTAGGATCATCAAAAATAAAATGTTCTTTCTAGAAGGAAGACATATAAAAATGAGCCAGAAGGAAAATGTATCATCAGAAAATAAATCTAACATAAAAACAAAACAACCTCTAATTCAACCCATATTTAAATAGTTGATACATGTATTGAGCACAGACTATGTGTTAGACAATGATCTTAGTACTAGGGATAGAAAAAGAGACCAAAAAAAACTCTTTCTCTGAAGGAGTTTATGTTCTAATGGAGCAGACAACAAGCAAACCAACATGTACAGAGAAGCTATATGAAAGATAAATAATAAATAATTAAAACATGGGAAAAAACTAGAAAGAGGGGTGGAGAAAGACTTCCTGTAGAAGATGGCAGTAAAATATCTTCCTAGGATACAGTCATCTTTCTCTATCAATTTATTTATTCTATAAAATCTTCAAAATAATGAATTAAGTTCTGATTTGTAATGTTTGCTGATTTCCAAATGCTTGCACTGAAATTTTAACATTTGACTCTCCCAAGCCAATATCAGGTAATTCCAAAATATGTCTGGGAATGAGAACCAGAGGCAATCAAATTTCACAAAATCTTTAGTGGTAGAGAAGCCTCTAATTATATCTAAAATATCAAATTTGATAGGAGAACTAAATGAAAACTACGAAAATTCCATAGGATTTAGAAAATAACATTGCTAAAGAAAGTAATTTCTACCACATAACTTGATTCAGAAAACAGATTTCAACGAATTGAAAAATGTCAGAGGGAAAAAGAAAGTGACAATATTTTTTCCAAGGGTTTAGAAATGATTAGAAAGAATGATGCAGAATAATGCCTTTTAAGGATGGTAATAAATATTTTTTAAGGTGAAGGGAGATCCCAACATATTTTTGTGAATTAGAGAAGGATCTATTAAATTAGGATAGATGGGGAAATGATCAAAGTGAAATTCGGGAAAAATGAACATGAATTTGTATTGGTCTTAGTAATGAGGGTTACCTCCTCATCTTAGATTGTAGCAAAGGAGTAGTATATGGCAAAAGTTAATGGAGAGGGTAAAAGTGTGGGATAAGGAAGAAGGCAGAGCTAATGACAGAGTATCACTCTTCTTTGAATAAAGTAGGAGATGAAGTCCTTTGCTGAGTAAAATGAAGATGATAAATAGGGAAATTCACCAAGAGGGGAGAAAGTTTTGAATAACAATTGTAACACAGATTCAATTACAGAAGGATAAAAGTAGGACCATGTAGTAGCAATATGGATAAGGTAAAGATAAGATAAATTTTCAATTATTCAAATGGTGTGATTTCTTTAAGGGGCATCCAACAGAACCTATGTTGAGAGTACCTAGTCGTTATTGATGAAAGTTATAATCAGTCCAATGCTTTAACTTCTTATGAACTTTTTGAATCCAAATTCTTTCAGCCAATATGTTATCTACCACTAAACCATAATATCATTCACCATTCACTTCATATAATTGAAATTAACAGCAAATCCAGCTTCTAAACTGGTTTTGGAGTGACAGAATCCACAAATATTTGGAGGGCAACAAATTTTCAGCAGAAGCTAATTTGGAAGATCTTCAGAAAAGATTTGTTTTAATCAGGCATGGAGGAAGGCAAGCTAAGGGCAGGCAGCCATGTAGAAATCTAAGCATAGGCAAGCACAGGGACCCAGGGCTGTGTGGACTTCATGATGCCAGAGAATCTACCAGGAGAATATATGTTAGTGTTGGCTACTCTGTCCTTATTACAAGCCACTAGATCAGCACATTAGCTGTAAAACATTCAATACAAATAAAAAAAGGAAATGGTGAGCCCCTAAACCCCAAAATATCATGGAACTTTGCCACACTCACACAGCACCAGAAATTAGTCAGCACTGAACCAGTACAGCCATTGTCTCCTGTAGAGGAAATGTGGATAATATCCCCTTTGCGCTAAAAACAGATCTCAGTCTTTAAAAAAAAATGATCCGTAAAGCAAAAAGAACTCTGAATACAGAGAGTTATTGTGGAGAAAGAAAAGAATAGATTTCAAACCCTGGGAACACTAAAAGCAGATCATCTCCAGATGAAGCCCCAAAAGCTGAGATTAAGTGGTCCCCATCTAACAAGGCTCTCTTGGAAGAATTCAAAAAGGATCTTAAAAGAGAGGTAAAAGAAAAATGGGAAAAAGAAATGAGAACTTTGCAAGAGGGTTTGGAAAAGGAAACAGAAATTACCTAAAGAAAACTAGTGCCATACCAATGAAACTCCCAAGAAATTATTTTACAGATGTAGAAAAAATAGTAGCAAAGTTCATTTGGAAGACAAAAAGTGAAGAATTTCAAGGGAACTAATGAAAAAAAAAAGCTGATGAGGGTGGCCTTGCTGTGCCATATCTAAAACTATATTATAAAGCAGCGACCATCAAATTTGGTACTGGCTAAGAAACAGAGTAGTTGATCAATGAAATAGGATAGGATCACAGGAAAAACTAGGCAATAACTATAGCAGTCTAGTGTTTGATAAATCCAAAGATCCCAGCTTTTAGGATAAGGACTCCCTATTAGACAAAAATGGCTGGGAAAATTGGAAACTAGTGTGGAAGAAATTAGGGCTTGACCCACACCTAACACCACATAACAAGATAAGATCTAAATGGGTTCATGATTTAGATATAAAGAGTGATGTTATAAGCAAATTAGAGAAACATAGGATAGTTTACCTCTCAGACCTGTGGAGAAAAAATAAATTTGTGTCCAAAGAAGTACGGGAACTCTTAATTGAACACCAGATAGATAATTTTGACTATATTAAGTTAAAAAGTTTTTGTACAAACAAAACTAATGCAGACAAGATTAGGAGGGAAGCAATAAACTGGGAAATCATCTTTACATTTAAGGGTTCTGATAAACTTGACTCAAATATATAAGAATTTAAGAGTCTCCAATTGATAAATGGTCAAAGGATATGAACAGACAATTTTCTGATGATGAAATTAAAACTATTTCTAGTGATATGAAAAGGTGCTCCACATCTCTATTGATCAGAGTAATGCAAATTAAGAGATACCACTACATACCTGTCAGATTGGCTAAGATGACAGGAAAAGATAATGACGAATGTTGGAGGGGATATGGGAAGACTGGGACACTGATGCATTGTTGGTGGAATCCAACAGATCCAACCATTCTGGAGGACAATTTGGAACTACACTCAAAAAGTTATCAAACTGTGCATACCCTTTGACCCAGCAGTGTTTCTATTGGGCTTATATACCAAAGAGATCTTAAAGGAAGGAAAGGGACCCACATGTGCAAAAATGTTTGTAGTGGCCAGAAACTGCAAACTGAGTGGATGCCCATCAATTGGAGAACGGCTGAACAAATCAGGGTATATGAATGTCATGGAATATTATTGTTCTGTAAGAAATGACCAGCAGGATGATTTCAGAGAGGCCTGGAGTGATTTGCATGAACTGATGCTGAGTGAAATGAGAAGAACCAGGAGATCAAGACACAGCAACAATAAGACTATTCGATGATCTATTCTGATGGACATGGTTCCCTCCAACAATGAGATGTTTCAAACCACTTCCAGCTGCTCAGTGATGAACAAAGCCATATATACCCAGGGAGAGGCCTGTGGGATCTGAGTCTAGACCACAACATAGCATTTTCACACTCACTATTGATGTTTATTTGCATTATGTTTTCCTTCTCAGGTTTTTTTTCCTTTCCTGTACAGCAAGATAACTGTATAAATATGTATATACATATTCAATCTGTCAAATATTTTTACATAATTAACATGTATTAGACTTCCTGACATCTAGAGAAGGGGGTGGGGGTAGAAGGACAAAATTGCAAGGATCAATGTTTAAAAATTACCTATGCATATGTTTTGCAAATAAAAAGATTTAACAAAAAACAAGAAAGAAAGAACAAAAGGAAGGAAAGAAGGAAGGAAGGAAGGAAGGAAGGAAGGAAGGAA
>JAJPUD010011917.1:30555-51954 GCA_023553655.1 Myrmecobius fasciatus
ATTCTTTTGCTCCATACCTAGATCTAACACACTATATCTTTTTAATAATATTTTATTATTTCAAATACATATAAAGATAGTTTTCAACATTCATTTCTGCAATATTTTCTGTTCCGAATTTTTTCTCTTTCTCTTTCCTCCCCAAAACAGCAAGAAATCTGAAGCACGTTATGTAGTACAATATTTTTGAACCTATTTCTATATTTGTCATATTATTGAAGAAAATTCAGAACAAAAGGAAAAAATGAAAAAGAAAAAAATAAATAAACAAATAATAATAGTGAAAATACTATGTATTGATCCACATTTAGTCTTCATATTTCTCTCCCTGGATGCAGATGGCATTTTCCATTCCAGTCATATATAATCTTATTATTACTGTACACAATGTTCTCCTGGATATCCTCACTTCATTCAGCATCAATTCAGGTAAATTTTTTCAGGCTTTTCTGAGATGAACCTGCTCATCATCTCTTATAGAAAAATAATATTGCATTACATTCATATACCATAATTAATTCAGCCATTCCTTAATTGATGGACATTCACTCAATTTCCAATTCTTTGTCACTACAAAGAGAGCTGCTAAAATGTTTGTGTGCATGTGGGTCCTTTTCCCTCTGTTGTGATCTTGTACAACAATGACATTGCTGTATAAAAGGATCATATACTATTTCTATAGTCAATATAGTTTCACAGTTTTCATTGTGCTAGTGAGGAATTATAAAAATTTGGGCCAACCATCTAACACAACAATAGTTCAGTTCACATTATAAAATATATATGAGCACATTTCCTGAGTGAACATTGGTTTTTGGAAGGTTTATGAAAAACTGCAGAAAATTCTATGAACTCCTCATGGAGAAATTAATGAAGAAGATTCACAATAAATGTATTGACAAGCCATTTCTGATTGTTGAAATCATGGCCTAGTTGATTTCTAAGATAAATTTTCCCACAAGATTAAACACATACATCATAGTAATGCCATAGCAAAATATTCATGTATTTGAAGTGCATTGAGTTCTTAAGCATTTTTAAGTAAAGTTAAATATTAATAAATTTTGCCTTAAAACAAAAATGTACTTATAAGTGTTAATTACTACTTTAGAATTATGTTTCTCTCCTTTAGCATTTTCATGGGTTTTGGCTGGTCTGAAAGGTGAGCTTAGTCAAGGAGTAAGTAACTTCCTACTTCAATCACATCAATTTTATCAGCACTTCATCTATTCTTCAATGCCCCCAAAAACTAATAAATTTAAGTTCTGACCCTTAGGTCCTTGCATACTCTTCAATCTCTCTGAAAACCTCCCTTTATATCTCTTTCCTACAACTTCATTTTGAAGACATCTGATCTATTGTTCCCCTGGTCATAATGAAATCTTACTTGATACAATTATAAGATAGATTCTTTTACAAATACAATAGGAGGGATGGCTGCAAGTATATGGGTAAATGTGGTTTGCTCTTCAAAATAAGTCACATTAGTTTCACTTCAATATTTTAAAAATTGTTTCAAAGAGCTTAAATTCATTAGAACTTCAACTTAGAAGTGCAAAAGAAACTAGAATGTATCCCTTACTTGGGATATGGATAGATATATAGAAATATATGTGTGTGTGCATTTATATATACACATGTACATATATATGTGTGTATAAAAATATGCACATATATGTAAGAGGAAGTAATTTATTATGTTCAAAATTGAACTACAATTTATTCACATTAAGTGAAAAGCAAAAAAGAAAATAGCGACTTCATAATTCAACAAACATTAAATGAATACAAAAGGCATGCTAGATGTGTTAAGTATTCATGAAACTTCATACTTTGATGAATTTGTAATCTCTTTAATATGACATTTCTTTCCATGATGCAGACAGCAATCCATCTAAGTAATTCTACAATATGTTACTCTTAGTCATGCCTCCCAAATCCACCACAAAATAGCAACCTTTTTAATATTCTGTTACATGTTCTTGAACTCTCTTGATATTGTGTGGTAACAATGGATCACACAAGCTGTCTGAAAATCACTTCTCTTTTAACTACATGACCATACCTCTTTCTTTTCTGTGCATACATGTCTCTATTGATAGTCTATAAAACTTCTTTTGAATATTGTTTCACTGACATTTTTTTCATTACTCTCAAAAATGTATCTCCATGATCTTTGGATGATGTCAAGTTTGCAAACAATAGTTCTTACCCACACAGCATTACATGGCTAACATTGTTCTTTAAAAAGATAAAACTATTTCTGAAGAAAATGTCAGATCATTAAAAGTACTTTAAAATTTTATTGTTCAGTAATTTCAGCTTTGTACAAATCTCTATGACCCAATTTGGGGTTTTCATTGCAAAGATATTGGAGTGGTTTGTTGCACAGATAAGGAACTGAAACAAACAGAGTTGAGTGACTTGTGCAGAATCATACAGCTAGTCAGTGTCTGGGGCTAGATTTGGGCTCACAAAGATGAACCTTCTTCACTTTAGGTCTGCCACTAAATCTATTTTGTCACCTCTCTAGTCAAGTTCAATAAACCCAAAATAATTCAGTTCTATTTTGAGTTCAGCTCAATCTTTATACTGCATATGGCATATATATATATATATATATATATATATATATGTGTGTGTGTGTGTGTGTGTGTGTGTGTGTGTGTGTGTGTGTGCTGCTTATACATAAACATGTAAATATGTGTTTGTGTATATAATTGTATATTATAGAGAGAGAGGTTCAGACAGTAAGAAACAGAGAAGTGTTGTAGGTTGTCCCTACAATTAGTAAGAAATATAGGCATTGTTCATCCATTTCCTTTTGCATATTTGTTTGTTTAGTTTTTGTATTTTTCCATTCAGATGATTAATCTAAATTCTCTTGTACATTATTTGGGAGATACTATAATGTTCTGGAGTTTAAGGAAATAATATAATATAATCCACAAACAGGAGCAATTTTTTAAATCTTGAATGTTTAAAGGAAATATTTTTCCATTCCATACATTGCCCTGAGCATCAGTTGTCAAACCCCTTTGACAAACATTGATGTGCCTGCTTTATGCTTTTCCAGACATTACTTATAAGAAGGTCCTGCAAAAAAGTTACTCTGTTCTATTTTTCAAAGAATTTTGCATGAATTTGACATATATATTTCACCAAATATGCACCTTATTAGAGAAGTGTAAAGTATTTATTTACATAAACAAATCATTTTTTTAAAGTCAATGAGTAATGAATACAGTAGGATCATGTATACTCTAGATTTAGGGGGTCAGTTACATAGTTGTGAAACAATAACGTATTGTATATTATTTGTGAAAATCCCATTCTAAATTGATCTTAGCAAAAATTGTTGTTCCAAATTTTTCCCCTCCTTCCCCCCAACTATAAAACTATATAAGTTTTGCTTATGCAGTTCCTGACTTTTCCTTGGCACATATATTCCCAAATATTTTATACTGTCGACAGTAATTTTAAATGGAATTTCTCTTTGTATCTCTTGCTGTTGCATTTTGTTAGTGATGTAAAAAATGCTGATGATTTATGTGGATGTATATTGCATCCTACAGCTTTGCCAAAGTTGTGGATTAATTCTAATAGTTTTTTAGATGATTCTCTAGGGTTTTCTAAGTATATCATCATATCATCTGAAAAGAGTGATCATTTGATTTCCTCCTGACCTACTCTAATTCCTTTGATCTCTTTTTATTGTCTTATTGCCAAAGCTAGCATTTCTAATATAATATTGAATATTAATGGTGATAGTGGGAAACCTTGTTTCACCCTTGATCTTATTGGGAATGGTTCCAGTTTATCACCATTATATAAGATGCTAGCTGATGGTTTTAAATAGATGCTACTGACTATTTTAAGGAAAAGTCCATTTATTCCTATATGCTCTAGTGTTTTTAATAGGAATGGATGTTGGATTTTATCAAATGCTTTTTCTGCACCTATTGAGATAATCATGTTTTTGTTAATTTGGTTATTGATATAGTCAATTATGCTAATACTTTTCCTAATATTGAAACATACCTGCATTCCTGGTATAAATCCTACTTGGTCATGGTGTATTATCCTGGGGATGACATTCTGTAATTTCTTTGCTAATATTTTATTTAAGATTTTTGCACCAATATTCATTAGAGAGATTGGTCTGTAATTTTTTTCTCTGTCTTTGTTCTACCTGGTTTAGGTATCAGTACCATGTCTGTGTCATAAAAGGAATTTGGTAGGAGAAATTCATTCCCTATTTTTTCAAATAGTTTATATAATATTGAAGTTAATTGTTCTTTAAATGTTTGGTAGAATTCACATGCAAATCCATCAGGTCCTGGGGATCTTTTCTTAGGGAGTTGATTAAATCTAACTTTTCTAACATTTTGTTTATCTTTTTAACTTCTTTCTTATTTATTGTGTGGTTTGATTTATCTAGTTCTGAGAGAGCAAGGTTGAGATCCCCCACTGTTATAGTTTTGCTGTCTATTTCTTCTTGCACCTCTCTGAACTTTTCCTCTAGGAATTTCCATGCTATACTATTTGGTGCATATATGTTTAGTATTGATATTGCTTCATTATGTATGGCACCCTTTAGTAAGATATATTTTCCTTCCTTGTTTCTTTTAATTACATCTATCGTTGCTTTTACTTGATCTGAGATCAGAATTGCTACCCCTGTTTTTTTTTTCGTTCACCTGAATCATAATAGATTCTACTCCAGCCTTTTACCTTTACTCTGTATGTATCTCTATGCTTTAGATGTGTTTCTTGTAAAAAGTATATTGTTGGATTCTGGCTTTTAATCCAGTCTACTATCCACTTCAACTTTATGGAAGACTTCATTCCATTCACATTCACAGTTAAAATAACTAATTCTGTATTGCCTGTCATCTTATTTACCCTAAGCTATGCTTTTCTCTTCCCTATCCCCCTTCCCACCCACTAGTATTTTGCTTTTAATAACCACCTCCCTTAAACAGTCCTTCCCCTTTAGATCCCCCACTCCCTTTTTATGCCTTTCCCCTAATTCTTCTGTTTTCCCTTCTTTTAGTCTTTCCCTTTCTTTTCCCCTTTTCCCTTCTACTTCCCTATAAGGTGAGACAAGTTTCTTTGTGACACTAAATATGCCTGTTATGTTCTCAGAGCCAAATCTGATGTGAGTAAGATTAACACAATTCTCATCCCCTTCCTTTCTTTCCCTCAATTATAATAGGTTTTCTTTGCTTCTTTGTGTGATGTAATTTCCCTTATTTTACCTCCTTTTTCCTCTTTTTCCAGTATTATCTTTTTTCTAAATTTCTTTTTCATATTATCATAATAAAATCAACTTATACCCTCATGCTCTAAGTATATCCATAACACAAATATAGTTCTCAAGATTTTTTTCTTTTTTACCTTTTTATGTTTCTTTTGAGTTCTATGTTTGGGGATCAAATTCTTTGTTCAGGTCTGGCCTTTTCATTAGAAATAGGTGAAATTCAACTATATCACTGTATGTTCATCTTCTCTCCTCAAAGATAATGGTCATTTTAGCTGGATAGCTTATTCTTGGCTGTAATCCCAGTTCCTCTGTTTTTTTGGAATATCAGATTCCAGGTGCTTTGATCCTTTAAGATAGAGGCTGCTGGGTCCTGGGTGATCCTAATCGTGGCCCCTTGGTATTTAAATTGCCTCTTTCTGGTTTCTTGCCATATCTTTTCCTTGGTGTGATAGTTCTGAAATTTAGTTTTGAGGGTTTAATTTGGGGGTTTAATTTAATTTTGGGGTTTCTTTCAAGAGGTGATCAATGGATTCTTCAATGCTTATTTTACCTTCTGATTCTAAAATATCAGGGAAGTTTTCTTTTATGGTTTCCTGTAAAATAATGTCTAGATTCTTTTTTCATCTATTCTCTTTTATTATCCTTGTCAAGGATGTACTCAATTTGTATGTTGATTGGGTGACCCTTTATTAGTATAAGTAGTTATACATATTTAAAATTATTAATTTTTTATCATTTTTGGAGATCACAATGTCCATTTTCCTCATGATACTTGTATCCTCTCATCATTCAAACATCAGGAGAATTAATTCTTCAATGTCTTTAAAGCTATGTCACTGTCCCCATAGACCTGCATTACAGCCCCATCCCATCTTTAGAACCATTTTTACTTATGTATGAAGCACTTCAGGAATAGTAATGTTGAATCTAAATTTTAAGGCTACCCTATAACAGATGGAGAAAAGAATTTGTTAAAGAAATCTTGACTATATATATATATGTATATATATGCATATATATATACATATATATTGCTTATTTTTATCCTTGTTTTATCAGCAAATACACTAGTTGTATTCTTATTTAATTTTTTATCAAGCTTTCTGTTTTTCCCTACATTCATTTTTGTTGTTCTTTAATGTGATGCTGTTGGTTATCTTCCAACATCTTTCTTTATAATACTTTACAAATAAATAGAGATGTTAAACCAATGATACCCTTAATGACCATAATTTTTTTTATTTAAATATGTGCTGGATGGATAATGTAACTTATGATCTCATTTTTTCTCCTGATTCTTCTTAAATTTAGGGAGCTATCTAGGGCAAGTCATATTTCTGTTAAATTATAACAAAATGTCTAAAGAAGTAGAATGAGTCAATCTTAATTACACATATAGCCTCTAATTCTTAATTTCTCTATGTCTTCCTTCGAATAACATTTCTCTTATTATAATTCTTAGAGACAAGCTGTATCATCATTGTCAAAGAAATTATTTTGCTAATAAAATAGAAATAAATTAATATGCAATAAAGGCTTGTGTCTTTGATACATTGTTGGTGTAACTGTGAACGGATCCAACCATTCTGGAGAGCAATTTGGAAATATGTTCAAGAAGTGATCAAACTGTGCATACCCTTTGACCCAGCAGTGTTTCTATTGGGCTTATATCCCAAAGAGATCTTAAAGGAAGGAAAGGGACCCACATGTGCAAGAATGTTTGTAGCAGCCTTTTTTGTAGTTGCTAGAAACTCCAAACTGAATGGATGCCCATCAATTGGAGAATAGCTGAATAAATTGTGGTATATGAATGTTAAGGAATATTATTGTTCTTTAAGAAATGACCAGCAGGATCATTTCAGAGAGGCCTGGAGAGACTTTCATGAGCTGATGCTGAATGAAATGAGCAGAACCAGGAGATCATTATACATGGCAACAACAATACTATATGACGATCAATTCTGATGGACATGGTTCTCTTCAACAATGAAATGTTTCAAACCAGTTCCAATTGTTCAATGAAGAAAACCATATACGCCCAGAGAGAGGGATATGAAATGTGGATCACAACATAACATTTTCATGCTCTCTATTGATGTTTGTTTGCATTGTGTTTCCTTTATCAGATTTTCTTTTATTGTAGATACGGTTTTTCTTGCACAACAAGATAAGTGTGGAAATATGTATACATATATTCAATTTGTCAAGTATTTTAACATAATTAACATGTAGTGAATTTCCTGCCATCTGGGGGAGGGGTGGGGACTAGAGGGAAAAAATTTGTAAGGGAAAGCTTTGTAAGGATCAATGTTGAAGAATTACCCATACATGTTTTGCAAATAAAAAGCTTTAATAAAGAAAAAAAAGGCTTGTGTCTGAATGATAAACCTGAAGTAGTCTTTATAATTGTCTTATCAGATTTAATGATATTTTGAGACCACAAATCCATTTAGAAATACTGGAGTGACTTCAAAAGCCATCATTTCCATCAAACCAAACTCAATTTTGTTTAGAAATTTACAAACTGTGGATTTTAACTGATGCTTAACATTAATAATTGTTATGGGAACTATTTCAGCTTCTCTGAATCCTAATGATCAAATGAAGAGTATTTGTCTTAAAATTCTTTCACCTGATTTTTAAAGAAGTAGGATTTCTGTATTAAAATATAAGTTTAAAATACAAGAATGAAAAGTATACAAAATAAGTTTAAAAGGAAATGGAAAATACATGTTTTTTTTTTCATTATGAATTTGACAAATGCCCTATACACAGAAAAGAGAATATTAAATTTTCAATATAAAACAGGGAAAAAGAGGCACAGGGACTTTATGTGAAGCTAAGAATCTATATTATGTACATCCATATACATCTAATTAGGAGTATAAAAATTTGATGTCTGTAATCAACAAATAGAAATTAGAAGAGTTGAAAATATAGTATTCTTTCTGTCTTTGTGATGGTAAGCCTTTAGATCTATGTTGAAACTTTCATGTTGTGTCCAGACTAGCTCTTGGTAGCAGCCCAAGTCCTTGACTTTGAAGAGGAGTGAAGAGGCAGGACTCATGTGGATGGTCAAACATGAAGTCCCTTTATTCTATATTCTCTCAGACTTTAATGCCCTAATACCCTATAACAACACTGCACATGTGCTAACTATATACTGTGCATGCGAGACCACATAACCAAATTGCTATTATATGTAGATGACTCTTTGCCACTTGGTATCACTCTGCTACTATTACAACACAGGTTGTCATAGCCCCCTGACTTCTCAGGAAGGGTGAGAGCCCTTAGGGGAGATGGAGAGGAAAATCAGACATTGTCAGCAGGTTCCTTTTGGGCTGAAGTGTCTTATATCTCACCAGAGTTCCCCCACTATGTGTGTCTCCCTTTGTTTTATTTTAATTGAAACTAGTATACATCAGTGATTAAATCCATCACCATGGAGGAATCACACAAGCAAAATAGTAATAAAACAAATAAGATGAATAAACAAGATACTATAAAAGACATCCATGAGTCCCAGAAGGAAGATAGAAAAAATAACTATCAATTCCCAACCACACATACACCTCTTTATCAGTTAAGAGATAGTCCAAAGCCAAAAGAGGGTTAAGTTCCATGCTCTTTCAGTGGTGGATGCAGTCAGAGATGGAACCACCCAATGTTTGTTGGGTCTTCTCCTTTGTTTTTAGGGTCATCTTTTTTCCACCTCTCTCTGATGGATAAAGAGGTTATGGCTCTTTGGCAACCATCGGATTCCTTCTTCATCTGTGAATGAAGAAAACCCTTTGCCCCAAGCAGTTAATCTATCTGGTCCCTTCCATTCACCATTCTCCAGATCTCTCCACATCACCTGGTGATTATCTAAAGATACTAAAGGTGCTCACACTGGATACTACCTTTCCAGTGTGTTATGAAACCTATCTGCCGGAGCCAGTGCATCTTCATCAAAAATCAAAAAATGAATAGCATAAAGGGTTAAGTTTTAAAATTCTCTAGGCTTACCTGTGGCTCCCTCTTTCTTTTGTTCTTGGAAGTGTCTTGATGTCTCTGTTCCTCCTCTCTACAATTGCCTGTCCTTGAGGATTAAAGCGTATGCAGTGGTGTGTAAAATTTGATACTATGCACAAAAGTGTGCAAAATATTTAGAAATATATGCAGGCCATTATCTATTTTTATTGCTTGTGGCACACCCATAATTCAAAGGCCTGTGTAAGGAATTCAGTGACCACTCGGGCTGTCTCTTTTGCTGCTGGTACTGCAAAATTAAATCCTGAAAAAGTACTGCAAAAGTAAATCCATGACAACATGTATAAAAGACAGATGACTAAAAGATTTATAATGGGTCACATCCATCTGCCAAAGTTCACTGGGTCTCAAACCACAAAGGTTCTTTCCTGGAGGGAGCCTAGGAGCATGGAAAGGAAGGCTAACTGTACAAGCTTTTACTGTGTTTCTAGCTTCCTCTTCTGTTATCCCAAACTGCAGGTGTAAAGCTCATGCAGTCTGATGATATTTATAATGAAATTCTTGGGCTGCCTGAAATAGAGGAGTATTGGCTAACCTGGGGCAAAAGTTATTTGCCTTTGAGTTTCCATGAAAAACAAGACCTGGAAGTCCTGTATGAGAGCAGATATGCAAAATATAATACTTACCTGGACGTTTTCTCACTTGCTTCTGAAGTTCCTTAAAAAGCTGATTTATGTTAATGGCTATAAATTTTATTTGGGTTGTGGCAATTCTTTGTACCACACCTACTGACTAAGCTGAATCAGTTGTTTACATCTCCTGGATAAGTAAGAGCTAGCATAATTGCATACAACTCATTCTGTTGAGTGGACTGAAAGGAAGTTCTGATTACTTTTTTTATAGCTTAGTCAGGGGAATACACAGCACAAATGTTATATTTGGAAGCAACTGTAAAAAATAGTTGGGCCTTGAAGAGGAACCTTAGAAACCTTTTCTTCAAAAATTCATGGGCAATTATGTAATAGCCAGGTTATCTTTAAGGTGAACCTGTATGTAAAATTAGGAGCTGTGGCCAATACAATTTGCCACTCTGTGATGGTTTCACAGCATACATTAATTTGTGCATTGGTATAAAAGGTGTATATCCCAGATAACTGTATTATTTGATTAATGGCCTTTAATAAGATACTAGGCACAAACACTGGGTAAGGAATAAGAATTTGGTGTGGTTGTGCTTGGAGGGTCACCCACTTAATCACACTATCTCCCTGATAAAGGACTGATGTAGGTGCCGCTTTTGTAACAAAAACTGATATTTCCAAGGGTTTTTGAGTGACTCTTTCAACCACATTGGTTAAAGCCAGTTTTATTGTCTTTTGTAGCGTAAATTTAGCTGAGCCTTATAAAAGATCTGAATGGACAGTTTTGCCATAGGTAATGAAAAATAGCCCTACCATGTGTTAAATGTATGTGGCTGGTATAAGAAAAGCATTTCCAAAAGTTATGATATGACATTACATGGAGGATATCTTGGGATGTGCACCTGAGGAACAAATGTTTAAGAAACACTAAGGAACTACCAATTATATATAGTCCCAGAAAAAATCCAAAGGCACACTCCTTTTCAATATTTAAGATATGAAGTATATCCCAAGGTACTTATGGTACAAAAACTGTCTTTAAGAAAAGTTGAACACCTTAAATGACTTTCAGAAATTGATAGGTTATATACAATGAATGCATCCAGTGTTAGGCTTAACTACTTATCAATTACAACCATTGTATGACATTTTAAGGGGAGACACTGCTTTAGACTCAGCACACCAGCTTACAAAAAAAGCCCAAGAGACTCTGAGAGAGATTGACCTGGTTTTATCCACCTAAGAAAAAAGAAGTGAAGACAGGCTGATTAACTGAGAAGCGCCATGCCCCTCAAACCTCCCAGGGCAGTCCTTATCTCCCTTCTAGCCCAACTCTCCATGCCCCTCAAACCTCCTAGAGCAATAACAAACGATATAAATAAACAAAATACTAAAAAAGACTTCCTTAACTCGGTCCCACATGCTGCACCCTCCATACCTATGGACACCAACTCTGCTTGTTTTTCTCCTCATATTTCCTAGCTTGACACTGCATGCTAAAAGCTTTCTTATATGTGGGAATCTTTAAAGACAATTTTATTACATTGTATTCAGTTAATTGTTCCCTCTCTACCTTCCACATCCTCTGTCTCCAAACTCTCTTCTTTGGAGAGTCATGGAAATGTCCACTCCTGAGCATGAGAACTCGGAGATCTGCTTCTGAGTTAACAATAAACCTTACTTCTCTATTAACCTAAGTAAGCATGCTTCATACTTCCCTTGGGAGGGAGGCTCTTTCTTTACTATTTGCCCCATTTGGGCTGAAAAACAAACATGACTAGTTTAGCTCTTACCTAATCTTCCTGCTTGCCTGTCTTTATACTTATACTATTCCTAAAGTCACAGACCCTCCTCCACTGAACTTGCCAATTGCATGAGTTGAGCTGCTGTGTACCTTACTTTCTAGGACCACACGACTAGGACCCATGTTTAGGTACCAAATGTTATGTCCAGACGAGCTCTCTGGAGAATCTCAGTACCAGCCTGAGTTATTGGTCTTTGAAGAGGAGTGAAGAGGCAGGACTCACGTGGATGGTTAAACATGGAGTCCTTTTATTCCAAATTCTCTGTCTTATATACCCTAATACCCTTATATAACTACAATAACACTGCGCATGTGCTAACTATATAATGCACATACACGACCACATAACCAACTTGCTATTGTCTGTAGATTACTCTTTGCCACGTGGTATCACTTTGCTTCAATTACGACACAGGTGGTTACAGCTCCCTGATTTCTCCAGGAGACTGAGAGCCCTTAGGGAAGATGGGGAGCCGAACCAGACATTGTCAGCAGGAAACTTACTGAAGGGTCTTATATCTCATCAAGAGTTCCCCCCACTATTTGTGGCTCTCTACAACTTTCACATTAGAAAGTTATTTTAAAATAAGACAAAGCATTCCCATTAAAAAATAACCTAAATATTAATTCTCAAATTATGGATTTTGATTCATTCAATTTGCAAGTTATGGTATTTATGTACATTTACAAAATTGATCATTCCAATTAAAGATAAGCTGGTTTTCATACGTGAGGCAGTACAACAAAAAAGATGTGATTAAAAATTATTTTATTTGCTTATACAACTTAAGAAAACATGCCTCATTATCTTAGTCACACCTAACAGGTCAAAGAATACTTAATGATAATCTGCCATTATTTGGTCTCTTCTACATTCATTTTTTGAAAAGTTCAAATAAAGTAAGTTTGGTTATAAAAAGTTTGTTTGAATTTCATTTCCAATGCCTATTAAAATAAAGAAAAATTGTTTTAGCTAATCCATGGAAAATTTTATAAAATACATAAATATTTTAAAGCCAAAATAAAGTAGAAAACTACTTCCACAGAATCCTTCTTGAAAAGATCATTAGAAGCAGACTTTTCTGGAAGACTATAATCTTCTAAATATGTTTTTTTTTCAATAAGTACTTTGATGTATACATCTCTTGGGTAATATGCTTACTTTTAATGAAGTATAAATCAGGTTAAAATTACAGTAAATCAAGTTTCTGTAGATGAATTATTCCCTAGCTTTAGAAATGTTAATATGAGCACCTGCTTCATTTTATCAAGATCATTTGAGTTAATGTGCAGATGTTATTCTATCACTCTATACTTCTTGGGAAATGGCCCTGATCAGATGTTTGTCACTTTGACATTGGGGAAAACACACCACCTGTTTCTTAAGAAGAGCACACATAACAATTTTTTTCCCAAAGGAGCAACTAGTAAAGTTATTAAGAAGTATAAATATAAAAATAATATTTCTTTATTTTCCTATTAATACTTCTTACTGAAACATAAAGATAAACCATCTCACATTTTTTCAAGTTTAAGAAAAATAAATCTAACATCAAAAGCATAAGTTAAAAGTGGTATGATGCTAAAGAGGTTAAGGTTATATTATTGCTTAATGAATAACTTGCTAAAAAGGATTTAAGGTGGGGGAAATATCTTTCTAAATTTCATTAAATTGACAGTGATTTTTCTCATGGTATATATGTTGTATGAAGAAAAATGATACACTAAGAAAGCAAAAATCAAATATAATTTTAGAAGGAGATTGTAACTTAATAACTTTTTATATAATAAGATAGCTATTCATGAATATCAAGGAATCTGGCCAGGTCCCTACCTCCTTCCTCATGCTTTTTCAAAAGAAGGTCTTTTACCAAAAAAAAAAAATTCATGTGCCTTATGAGTAAACAGTAATTAACAATTGAGTTTGTGATTTGCCAATTAACACAACCTGTGTACAATGAAGTGCGTTAACAATCCCTTACAATAGAGGACGGTTCTTTTATCAAATGCTAAGTACATTCTAGGTTTTTTTAAGTAACTGGTTATCCTTTAAAGAAAAGAATATATCCAATAAAATATACACTTATAGAAAACGATGACAATTTTGTTTTAGTGGTCATATCCTGGGACCAAACATACCTTAATAAATTTCCAATGGAAAACTTTATCAAACATTTACTATGTGCAAGGCACTATGCTTTCCTTCATAAATAATTGAAAGGGTGATCCTTCATAGATGGTTGTATAGATTTAAATAGTTTCATTGCATCTTTTAAATCCTAGCTTCTTAAACTGTGGTTCACAACCTCACATGGGAATTCATCGCTAAATCTGAGGATCAAAAAATTATGATTTTTTTAATAGGAAATTTTTGATTTGTAAGCCTATATAGCTAAGGTCATGTAAAAATCTCTCAGGCAAAAAGGGATCATCAGTGGAAAAAGTTTAAAAAGCCCTGCTTAAAATGAGGAATAATTTTAACATCCATATGATATGTTCTTGAGTAATGATTGCATATGGTCTGCCTTGACAAGGAGGATCACCTCTTCATCTGAGTCTAGAGTGAATGTGTAAATAGCATGAAGGTATCTGAATTGAGATGAGGAAAGGAAGAATGTCTTCATTTATCTCAATTTTTTAAAGTTAATATGAGGTCTTCAGAAGAGAAGGTAGGAGAAAAGGTATTGTGGGAAGCTTGAGGAATTTGCTGGCTTGTAAAATCTAAAAAAAGAATTATTTTTACCTAGATATGTATGCATGTATATACTTTATAGCAAATACTGCTGATTCTTTTACATTACTCACATTAAGAAAACACAGCATTTGCTGTTAAGCAAAGTATATCGCTATACCCTTAGTAAGACAAGCTATAAGTGTAAAAAAGCATTTAAACAGCACACAAAGCATTTCAGGAGTTAAGTTTTTATTCTATATCCCTGAAGTGAAACGTTGAAGCCTTTTTTGACATAAAAAGGTATTAATTTAATTGAAAAAGAGTCTCAGGTACCTAAACTAGAAAAGAGTGCTGAGTAAAATTAAAACAAAATAATTCCCGAGGCTGTCCCCCACAATGCCTGAATGATCCACATTTAGACACAATACAATGCAGTATCTAATCACTGTCCAATACAGTCAATAGAGAATATCAGATAAGAAAAGTTAGAGATCACATCGGAAAATAATGGCAAAGTTGAGGAAATGCATAGGAGACTATGGAACTAACTCAGATGGAGGACTTGGATTAAGCTTGGGTTAAGAGTTTTTGTTTTGTTTTGTTTTGTTTTGTTTTCAATTTTGTTCACTTGGTTTCCAGTTATATGAATGTTAAGTTAAGCAGGGCCTTAAGGAAATAGCATAGTGGTCATACAAGTTTTGATAAGAGAGCCTGAAAGGGCCCAAAACATGGTGATATCAGCCAGGAAGAAGTAAAACCTGTGCCAAAAAGATATGATGAACAAGATCTGGGGAGAAGGCACTGGGAAGAGAAATAAAGGAAAGGGAGTATTTATCTTCACAGTTTGGCTTACTCAACCCTGTTTCCTGAGACTGGTGGGATATTAGGAATAGAACAGGTATCAGAATGATAGGCAGCTGTTAAATTCAAATACAAGGACACAGAGTAGGAATTCCTAAATTATTCCAATGAGGCAGCTCTTCAGTGACATTATCAGCAAAGCATCATGCAATCAAAGCAAGGAAAACTGAAGGAATAATTTGACCTTTTCCATAGTGCTACCACCTACACAATAATTTAATTGCAAAAATAAGTGGAAACTTATTTAGAAAAGTATTTAGTATTTAGAAACCCTGCTGATATTTCATGGAGAAAAACTGATTTTTGCCCTACTCTCTGATTTTTAAACAATTTATCTGTTATTGGTTAGATGTGAAAGTAAGCACTGTATAACAAATAAAGGTCAGGTATATCATCATCAATGCTAAAGATACATATTTTGTAATACTTTTTGTATACTTTAAATACTAATTTCTAACTGCCCCAAAATATGGTGCATATATATGACAATTAAGAGGCTCCTTAACTGTTATTTTAAAATTCTATTTAACATCTTTCACAATCCTGTAAAAAATGTGGCTTATTAAGCAGTTATATGTGGGATATACACTGTATTCAGGGAATACTAACACTTCTTATGTGAAGGCTTGCTGAGTCCTTTTCAGGAGTGTTCATCCATTTTTGGTGTCTATCTTTCACTCAACTCTCATTGTGACACCAGGAAGCTGTAGCATGTGAAGTGGATACATTCTGGTAAAATCATCTTGGTAATGGGCTAAAGCACATTGAGAATTACTAACAGATCTTAAATATTTCAGTGTATTAGGGGGATTTCTATTCAAACCTGTGAAACTTCCTCTGGCAGAAGAGGAGAATGAGAACAATTTGTTCCAAAAGTCATAAAGGTGGCTGAAACAGGTGCTGTGGGCCATCTCCAGTAATCTTGACTTTTGTCTTTTCAGTTGATCTTCAATGACTCTGGAAGAAAGAGAAAGAGGCTGATGGCTTTGAGTAACTTTCTCTTAAATCCACATCACATGCAGTCAAGACATCACCCTGTAAAATCATTGTTCTTTGAAAATGAAAAACAAACAACTATTATGTATATATTCATAATATGTATGTATATTATATATAAATGCATATCTACATATATACATTTATATGTACATGTATATGGTTACATTTATACCTGTACATATATACATGTTTATATATTTGTATATTTATGCCTTGTGGATATACCCACTTCCTCAAATTGAAGTCATTTGTTGAAAAAAGAAAATAGGTACAAACAATATAGTTAAGAGTGAGTAGTTATCAACTGATTTGTGCCTCAAAACTTTATTTACTTAGAGTGTAACTTGAGATAACTTGAGTGAATACACCTTGAGTGTACCTATGGCCTTCATTCACTTATTCCCTTTCAATAAATTTCTGCTATGTGAGAATGAGATTATGTTTTAAAGATTCTCTAGTATCTTTTTTTGTTTATTTCTGAATAGGCTTGTGATTCCACCTGTATATGGCCTCTTATTTCTTCAATAACTTTTAGACTCACAGAATTGCCTGGGACCATAAGAGGTTAATGGTCTTGCAAAAGGTCACATTGTCTTGGAGGCATGAGTTATATCTAAGTCTTCTTGAAATCAGTTTTCTATCCACTCTGCATGCTGTCTCAATTTTAGAAGTCTTTCCTGGTTCTCCTAAATTTTAATATCTTCCCTCCAAGTTTATCTTCATTTACACAGAGGTATATTTTCTATATAAATTTGTATTGTTTCTCCATTGGTCTGTGAATATCTTGTTTTGTTTTACCTCCTCAGCACTTAATGCAATGGCTTCAGAGAGTAGATATTGAGTATATGTTTATTGATTTGATCTGATTTTTAAAATGTTTTTATTTACACTTTGTATAGTACCTTGCACATGCCAAGTGTTTAATAAACACTTATGAAATAATTTATTTTAATATGGCAGCAAATTTCATTATGACTATGATAGTAAGATTCAGAACTGGAAACAACTATGTGAGACTTGTCTTCAATTAAAAGCTATCATGTACTAAAGGAATTATACTTCTTTGTTTCTTGGCCCCAGAGGGCAGTGATTTGAGCATTGCCTCAAATAAAGAGTTGTGTAGATAGAAATACAGACAAATACAGAGGCAGAAAGAGACAGAGAAAGATTCAGCTCAGTATAGGGAAAATATTTCCTAAGAGATAGAATTGATCAAAAGTGAAATAGCTTACCTTGGAAGAAATAAATTTGTCATCATGGAAGACTAAAGAGATGCTAAGAAATTCCTTCTTGAGTATACTCTGGAAGGGATTGTTATTTAGAAACATTTTGGTCTAGATTAGTGGTGTCAAACGCAATAGAAATTAGGGCAATGAAACCATGACTAAGGATCCCAGTAGGTTTATAGTAAATTAGAAAGCTACATGTTAATACGATCTATGCTATATTGTATTTTTGTTTCTTTTGTGTACCACTTACATTTTAATCTGAAGATACATGAGGGAGTAGTAGGGGAAGTTTAACAATTCTGGTATAGATAACCTCAAAACTGGTCTAGTTCCCAGCTTTTTAAAATGTGGATTGCAACCCCATATAGGTTCTCATAACTGAATTTGAGGTTTGTAAAATTATGATTTATTATCAGTAAATGTTTGATTTACATACCTATTTTTTATACCTTTGTACTCAGGATCATGTAAAAATTTCTCAAGTGAAAAGGGGTTGTGAATGGGAAAAGTTCAAGAAGCCTCAGTCCAGATACCTTTTCCAAACTTCCTTCAACTGTGAAAGTTATATTTTCTGGAATCCCCAACTTTTAACACTACTTTCCAATAAGTTTAAATAATTAACATCTTTCCATCACTACGCCCACACACTACCTTTCACATAGCTTTCTCACTTCCTAAATACATACATTGTTAGGGGGCAAATGGAAAATGATGGAATGGGATGGCAACTCAAATTTATTATGTAACACCAGTTATTTCTCCTGAGTAGCTTATATGTAATTTCTACATCTTTATTTGGGGGGAACTTTCAAACATATAAACCCCTAGGATTAAGTAGTACAAAGATGGCATACAGATTAAAGAGGACTCCAAAGGATAGAATAGATAAATAGAATTTAATGACAGAATGTTTTTTTTTTTTTTAGGATAGGAAATGGTCTATTTTTTGTCTCTTTTTTTTAAATTAAAAGCTTTTTATTTACAAAACATATGAGTGATTTTTCTACATTGATCTTTGCAAAAAACTTTTTTTTCCAAGCTTTTCCCCTCCTTCCCCCCACTCCCCACCCCTAGATGACAGGTAATCTATTACATGCTAAATATGATAAATTATATGACAAATCCAATATATGTATACACATCTATACAGTTATCTTACTGCATAAGAAACATCAGATCTAGAAAGAGAAGAAAAAAAACAACCTAAGAAGGAAAACAAAATGCATGGAAATATTCACAGAAAGCGATAAAATGCTGTGTTGTGGTCCGCACTCAAGTTCCCACAGGCCTCTCTCTGGATGTATATGACTAACTTCATCGCTGAACAATAGGAACTGGTTTGAATCACATCAGTGTTGAAGAGAACCACGTCCATAAGAACTGATCATCATATAGTCTTGTTGCTGTGTAGAATGTTTTCCTGGTTCTGCTGATTTCACACAGCATCAGTTCATGCAAGTCTCTCCAGGCCTCTCTAAAATCCTCCTGTTGGTCGTTTCTTACAGAACAATAATATTCCATAACATTCATATACCATAATTTATTCAGCCATTCTCCAATTGATGGGCATCCTTTCAATTTCCAGTTTCTTGCTACTACAAAAAGGGCTGCCACAAACATTTTTGCACAGGTGGGTCCCTTTCCCTCCTTTAAAATCTCTTTGGGATATAGGCCCAGTAGAAACACTGCTGGGTCAAAAGGTATGCATAGTTTGATAACTTTTTGAGCATAGCTCCAAATTGCTCTCCAGAATGGTTGGATCCGTTCACAGTTCCACCAACAATGCATCAGTGTCCCAGTTTTCCCACATCCCCTCCAACATTCGTCATTATCATTTCCTGTCATTTTAGCCAATCTGACAGGTGTGTAGTGGTATCTCAGAGTTGTCTTAATTTGCATTTCTCTGATCAATAGTGACTGGGAGCACCTTTTCATGTGACTAGAAATAGTTTCAATTTCTTCATCTGAAAATTGTCTGTTCATATCTTTTGACCATTTATCAATTGGAGAATGGCTTGAATTCTTATATATTTGAGTCAATTCTCTATATATTTTAGAAATAAGGCCTTTATCAGAACCTTTGGATGTAAAAATATTTCCCAGTTTACTGCTACCATTCTAATCTTGTCTGCATTCATTTTATTTGTACAAAAACTTTTTAACTTGATATAGTCAAACTTATCTATTTTGTGATTAATGATGATCTCTAGTTCTTCTTTGGTCACAAATTCCTTCCCCCTCCACAGGTCTGAGAGGTAAACCATCCTACTTTGTTCTAATTTGTTTATAATATCATTCTTTATGCCTAGATCATGAATCCATTTTGACCTTATCTTGGTATATGGTGTTAGGTGTGGTTCAATGCCTAATTTCTTCCATACTAGTTTCCAATTATTTCAGCAGTTTTTGTCAAATAGTGAGTTTTTATCCCAAAAACTGGGGTCTTTGGGTTTATCAAACACTAGATTACTAGTCATTGAATATTTTGTCCTGTGAACCTAACCTATTCCACTGATCCACTATTCTATTTCTTAGCCAGTACCAAATGGTTTTGGTGACCACTGCTTTATAATATAGTTTTAGATTTGGTACAGCTAGGCTACCTTCATTTGCATTTTTTTCATTAATTCCCTTGAAATTCTTGACCTTTTGTTTTTCCAGATGAATTGTGTTGTTATTTTTTCTAGGTCAGTTAAATAATTTCTTGGGAGTTTGATTGGTATAGCACTAAATAAATAGATTAGTTTAGGTAGTATAGCCATCTTTATTATATTCGCTCGACCTATCCAAGAGCACTTGATGTTTTTCCAATTGTTTAGATCTGACTTTATTTGTGTGGAGAGTGTTTTGTAGTTTTGCTCATATAGATCCTGACTTTTCCTTGGCAGATATATTCCCAAATATTTTATATATCGATAGTTATTTTGAATGGAATTTCTCTTTGTATCTCTTGCTGTTGCATTTTGTTGGTGATGTATAAAAATGCTGAGGATTTATGTGGATTTATTCTGTATCCTGCAACTTTGCTAAAGTTGTGGATTAATTCTAATAGCTTTTTAGTTGATTCTCTAGTGTTCTCTAACTAGACCATTATATCATCTGCAAAGAGTGATAATTTGGTTTCCTCATGACCTACTCTAATTCCTTTAATCTCTTTTTCTCGTCTTATTGCCAAAGCTAGCATTTCTAATACAATATTGAAAAATAATGGTGATTGTGGGCAACCTTGTTTCATGCCTGATCTTATTGGGAATGGTTTCAGTTTATCACCATTACATATGATGCTAGCTGATGGCTTTAAATAGATGCTACTGACTATTTTAAGGAAAAGTCCATTAATTCCTATACTCTCTAATGTTTTTAATAGGAATGGATGTTGCATTTTATCAAATGCTTTTTCTGCATCTATTGAGATTATCATATGTTTTTTTGTTAATTTTGTTATTGATATAGTCAATTATGTTAATAGTTTTCCTAATATTGAACCATCCCTGCATTCCTGGTATAAATCCTACTTGGTCATGGTGTATTATTCTGGGAATGATTTTCTGTAATCTCTTTGCTAATATTTTATTTAAGATTTTTGCATCAATATTCATTAGGGAGATTGGTCTATAATTTTCTTTCTCTGTTTTTATTTTACCTGGTTTAGGTATCAGTACCATGTCTGTATCATAAAAGGAGTTTGGTAGGAGTCCTTCATTCCGTATTTTTTCAAATAGTTTATATAATATTGGAGTTAATTGTTCTTTAAATGTTTGGTAGAATTCACATGTAAATCCATCTGGTCCTGGGGATTTTTTCTTAGGGAGTTGATTAATGACTTGTTCTATTTCTTTTTCTAAAATGGGACTATTTAAGTAATTTATTTCCTCTTCTGTTAATCTGGGCAATCTATATTTTTGTAGATATTCCTCCATTTCACTTAGGTTATCAAATTTATTGGCATA